>JAZGTJ010003575.1:0-34770 GCA_036877575.1 Botia almorhae
AAACACTTAAATAAAATTAAATGATCTGAATCATATGATCAAGACCTGTTGCCTTTATTAATATACGTCGACAGTATATACTCTATACTTATTTGGAGAATTACTGAAGAGAACTAAACTATTTATTTATATTATTCTTTAATTACTCTGTCTCAGAATATTTCTGTCTTAGTCTTTCACTGTATAAGGCATGTAAAAGCAGTCTTTGGAAAATGATGTTTTATAAAATGACAAGACACAGGTTTAAGAAAATGGTTTAGAGAAGAATGCACAATGCAGAATATCATATTTTTTATACAATACTACAGTCTGTCCTCTTCTTTTATATTTCATGAATCTATTAAAATTTTGTGAATTTTCTTAGCTCTTACATTTAACAATACTCCAAGGTGATTGAATATAATTACTAAATAAAGTCTTTCAATACTAGAGTAATGTGAATACAATTAATATGCTTCCAAAGTCTGTAAATATATTTCAGCATAAAAGCAAACAACGCGCGGGACTTTTATTTTGAATTGCAATTGACCATAGGCGGGATTTTAGGAAGCGTAACTCTGTTTTGCATCTAATGAATACGGGTTTTTACTAGTACGAATGCAATTGTAGAGCTCTGTAATTATAATTCTTACTAGTAATAATTGAATTAAAGAGCTCTGTAATCGTTATTGTTACTAGTATCAGCTGGATTGCAGAGCTCTGTAACTGAATTAGAGAGCTCTCTAATCGTATTTGTAGAGCTCTCTAATTGCAATTGCAGAGCTCTCTAATTCAATTGTTACTACTAGTAAGTATGCAATTACGAAGAGTACCGCTTGGGGCATTAAAAGACAAAACCGCTTTCCATAAACCGCAGTAGTTGCAGCGGTTTTAAGATCATGTTAACTTAGTCCTAAATGACACTCCCAACAGGTTACCAGAAGAGAACTACAATTAAGACTAATTTGGCGAAATCATTAAAAGCCACAGCATGTCAGCAATCTGAGCTGAACTGTCAGAAAACATGACCAGAAACTAAACTCACTATAATGGAATTGCCTTAAGCTATTTTACTTTCGCTCTATTTTTAGACGTCAGACAATGCCGAGTTAAAAGCGGCACAATGTTGTTTCCCAACAACCCGAACTCATGGCGGAAGCTGCATTTAGATTTTGTTTGTCTTTTTGGCAATCAGACAGACAGCACATTGTCAGAATGACCGCAGGTCAATATGAGAAGGCTACCAAGATAAGGAGCTTGTAAAAACAGATCAAGCGAAGAAAAGGGTTTAAGAAACAAGTAACAGTTCAAACGATTCCATACTAGCTAAGTTTGACTTTACCAGCTTTTCCAGCATATACACTACAGATTATAGTAACTCGTCAGTAAATGTACATTATTGTAAGCCAATCACATCAGCTCAGTCTTTGTCATCTCTGATCTGGTCGTATGAATAGTACCCGTCACCTGTTTTTAACAAACAAAAGTTTAGCATGACACCACGACACACAAGGGGACACAAGAAATCTGTCTGATCATTACATTAACCGTGCAAAATTAAAATTACAAGACCGTGCAAAAAATAGGCAAGCTGGTCGTTATACATCGCTGATCAAAAATGCATAAAACAGAACAAAGTGTTCCGCGCAAAAATGTCGCGCAGAATCATACAACAAACATCAAAAGCTTCCATTGTCACATTATAAACCCGTCCAAACCCAGTAATTGCACCCAGTTACCCAGTACGCCCGCTGTAAACATTTAATGACAGTTAAACGCATAAGCTATACACGAGGAAAAGCTTTCTGCAACCACCGACGTAAACAAAAGAGTCTCTCTCCCACATTGGCACTAAACACATATCACTGCGCAGTAAACATTTGTCCTTACCGTGTGATTCGGACCTCGATGGTTGTCTGATACCGACCGGCAATGTCCATCGATTGCATTAACGCGTATGTTGTAAATTTCGAGAGGGCATATTTGGATTTAGGCACGATAACACCTAACTTGCCTGCGAAACTGATGCGATGTAAACATAAACCAACTGACGCGATGACATCACACGCACGACGTCAAACGTCGTTAGTCTTAGAATTTTATATATATATATTTATGATTTAGAAAAGGTTTATCTTTTTTTAACATAATAATAGTACAAAAAATTAAAACGTAATTTTACCTCACTCGCTCATTGGCTGCTCGTTGAAGCTGCGAGCACCTGTGGAGTCATTCATATCGGATATAATCTCTGCCTAAATGAATTTATATGCCTATGATTATGAATGCATATGCCATTATATCCAAATGCGAAATTCCCCGTCGTTGTTAGAAGCCGTGGACAGGATCAATGTAAATATCTCTCATTCTGAGAGACGAGGAACTGTTTTTAGTGTGGTAGTGTTCTCACGCCTCCAGCAGAGGGCAGAATGTAAAAAGCTTTTGATCCTTAAAAGATCTCACTTTCTAATCCGTTTACTTGTCATTTAAACTTTTTTGAAGTCTAAGATGAAATACCGGGAGAAAATACACATGTTTGGACACACCTCATTGTTTTACACTGTATGAATATTTAAATACTACTAAAACAACCCGTTCTTTTAACACATTCATTCAATATTGTAAACAAAAAGTTTTTTAGAAAGAAATTTTAAAAGAAATGAAAAATGCTATTTTAATCATAAATAATATTTTTGATTTATGATTTATAAACCTTTTGTAAGTCTATAAAACGTACAAAAATTTATACATAAGTGTTCAGATCCCAAACATAATCAGGTGTGTTCAAACATTTCACTTGTACAATCAGAAACAAACACACTGAGACACACATATAGTAAGTGTATACTCATAAAGATCACCATTATGTATTTTTTATTTGTTTCCCATGAATAACACTGAAATGAATGACACTTCCACAAAACAGACATTATTGTTCTCTTTTAACACTGATATTAATGAGCACAGGTACAAGGATACACAAACACGATCACAATCCAAAACCCAACTACGCACTTCATTTCCAAAGATACTACACACAGCCACAGCTTGTCCTGCTCTACAAGACAAAAAAAAACATAGGAAGGAAACTACCAATGCTACAAAAGTGACAAAAACATGAAGTCTATCACTGTGGAAGTGCTTATTTTTGGAAGTACTTTTTTGTCATTTTCTAAAGGAGAAATATTGTGGCTACAAAATCACCAGTAAAAATAGCTGATCTCTGTAAAAAGGACTCAAAAGGACAAGCCTGGCTGTGGGTTAAAATACTTTTTTTTATGTAATTTACTTGGAAATATTCTTTCATACAACAACACTTGTTCTTTATTACAAATGTACAGAATCCCATTGTTGTCAGAATAATGCCCTGTGCATAAAAGCTTCATCTGGTATAGATTCAATTATTATTTCAGACTCAATGAAATGACCCATCGTATAATTTCATACCTGAATCAGCATCACAGTTTTTAAAGTGTTTGGGAAGAATAGTTTAAATATTATTATCTAATATGTTGAAAGTCAATTTTAATAGTATCTGCTTATGGTGTTCACTGCTCTATTGGTATTCCATATTCCACCCCCCCAAAAAATAAGGAAAGAAAAAGACAAATTTGCGGTCCTGAGTGGGATTTAAACCCAGTCCTTAAATGTAAACACACCCTTTCCTGCAGTGAACAGAAGCGAGAAAAGGCACATGAGAAACCACAGAGCTGTAAGCTACAGTACCTACAGAATGAGGGCCATTTTGGTTATATCAGCTTAATGGGACAAACAGTGTCACTTTGACAAGCCTTCTGACTTGGCTGTTATTACAGTAAATTGTTTCTTCTTGTGAAATGGTGGATGACATTGGAACCCATTTTATTTGACCTACAATACAAACACCTATCAGATCAAGGTTTCTCTTGGAATAGGATACAACACTTATGAAGGTGCAAAATCAATCCATAATCCCATAAGTACAAACCATTTAGATTTTTTTCTTTACTGCAAAACAATTGTTATCTTATCGCTGTTTTCCAGTAAAACGTTTTCAGAGGATACACCTTACTTGATCAGCAAATTGTTTTATCTTTTTGTTAGCATGAACATTAATACATTTGTCTGAATAAAACAAAATCTCAGTTGGGGGCAAAAAATAAACTCATGTTAAGTTAATTTATATGGTATATATTTAGATACTTCAACTGGAAAACAAAATTCCTGATTAAGAAAATGATTTTCTGCAGTGTAACTTATTTGGTTTGATGTGGAGGAGATACATACGCTATTAACGCTATTAAGCAGCTACACTGCTCCGGCGAACATGCTACATTACGCAGATTCGACATACTCATCCTCACTGTAACATTCATAGCTGCTAATCATCACTGACAGCAGGAGTTTTAACAGCATGCACCGGGAAGAATAATTCACACATGCTTCAGGTATCTCATGTCAGGAGCAATAAGCAGATTTAAATTTTTCAACACAAACCCTTTTAAAATACAGTAGTGAGAAAATGACATTTGTGGTGAGTATTCTCTCCATAATATTTAATAAAGGAAGAACTCTTAAAGCAAAGGAAGGGGTTAAGTATTGAACAGCATCTCACACGTGGTTCCTGTGGAAATGTTACAGAGAACGAGAAGATCTGACATTCTATGAAAATGGACAAAGATTTATGCAACCAGCATCTGCTTCATTCTCTCGTGTGAGGGCAAAGCAATGACAATCTGAGCTAACACAGAACGTCTTTTTGCTCTGAACATATTTTCTATTTAAACTAAGGACTTGATCTAAACTGAGCTTTGACTAAGAAATCTGATATCGTAGTTCGTATTAAACAGCCAATTTGGGCGGATATGTTTTTGTTGTTGTAGTGACAAAGCAAAAATATGTAAAATAAAATCAGTTAGATAAGACAAGTCTTAATAAGGTGGCTCTTGATGTTAAATTGAACATGGCAATGGCCATCGATTTAACCCCTGTGGACTCTGCATCAAAGGGCATTTGACATTTCAGACAGGATACAGATTCACATTAAACAACAACAAACAAGTAAAAGACATTTGTAAAGTTCTGTCCCAATTCATTTGGAGCAATAAATTGTTTTCTGTTAGCCAACGGCTATTTGTACTTCATCCAAAAATCAAAAATAAATAAATAAAAACACACAAACAAAAAACCTTTTGGCTGAAAGGTCATTAGTTGGCATTCAAGATTTTGAAAAGTGCACACATGTTCTGTCTATAACAATATTGCTGCTATAATAGCAAATTAACAACATGGTTTCTAGGGACAATCTTAGCAAAATGGTACAAACACTCTATTACCAAAATAGAGGCACAATGTTCATTTCACAACTGTCTGTTATGACAACTGATTGGTATTTTACACACTTGTCAAGTGTGGCTTGTCCCACCAGAACTGCACAACACTGTACAACACCACACTAAAGACAGATCCACAAAGGAGAATTACAATGCATCTAAACAATTACAGTCTCATTTAACACTACGACTAATCTTTAAACCATTGTCCCATTAATGCTGCTGACATACAGAGGGCCCAGTGAGTTTAAGACCAGAAAAAACCTGAAAAATAGGAAACTCTACAAACATCCTTGAATCCTTTGCTTTAGAAATGTACGTTTACATTTTATAAAACACATTGTATCCTGCAACCACAGTAAACTGGGTCTTTATTTTGTTTTTGATTTTTTTTGTATATTTTCTTCAGTCTTCTATGGATAGAACTCACAGCTTTTGGAAAGATATTGTTTCCGCTTAACTATTATAAGAGAAAGAGTTACAACTACACTGAAAAAATATATGTATGTTTATATACTATATATAGTTTTTTGTCTTCTTTTTTACTTTTAAATACAGAATGAATATACTGTGTAGGTATGGCCATCATGGCAGAGGAATAAAGGCATCTGCAGCAACTCCCACTAACGCCACGGGGTCACATTGACCCGAGGGGAGTGCGGTTACTGAATGGGCGGAGTCAACAAAAGCACTGGTAAGTGGCACTTTGTGCATTGAAGAAATAAAATTCTAGTATAAGGCTACACGGGTGTATGCTTGTCTGATACTAGTTGAGTAAGGACATTGTGGTTCCCCTCATGGCAAAATGCCCACCACTTCCTGTGGTTCAAAAGGTCTCTAAATATAATAAGTTTAGCAAGAGAGCAAAAATAATCCATTTGCGATTTATAAGGGTCATTCAGGGGTGACAGTTTTTGGCCACTACAGAGAGCTTGAGGAGATAAAAATAACACCACAAGAGGATCCATATAAGACTGTTTACCCTCAAACTTCTTGTTGCAACTGATGGTGTGAGAATCAAAGCCATTGGTTCCACAGTATTGGAATTGCTTTTGTTCTCTTTACATTCCTATAGGAAGTAATGCTGGTATAAGAAAAAACCCTCCATAATCATTATATATATTTCTCTCATCCAAACATGTTTTTTGTCTTTATTTTATATCGCCAAAGGTTCTTCTAGACTACTAGGACTTCACAAACACACAGAGACAAAATAAATATGCATTACAACCATATCACAGTTCATAATTTCATAAATATTAAATAAATATTAAATAGAGATGATGCTTCTCTCTCAGCTGTGGTTCGGAAATTTTGAAAAAAATAAAATGCAAACAGCGACAGCTAGATATAGGTAGGTATAGACAGATAGAGAGAGAGAGAGAGATTTACAAAATTATCAAAACATTGTTGGTTAAAAATATTTGCACTTAAAAATGTTTAAAAACTCTATAGTCAAATGAAAATGAGATAAAAAAAATATTAGTAGGTTTATCTTATTCCAAATATTAATGTGGCAAGTCACATTTTTATGACTTAATTTATAGGAAGGGCTGTTTCTCCACTGTAAATATTTAAATAGAATCAATTCAAATAAATAATACAGTTAAAATTAAATTATAACAAAATATAAATAAATTACAGTAAGAGTCTGGACAAATGTAGTATAATTTACGGATCAGTAACAATCCATCATCTTGTGTGATGTTGAACCAACTGAACTGAAGTGCAACTCATTGTTCATATAGAATATGACTACATTGGGTCCTACAGTGTAAGTACTACAAATAAAGGAGAATAAGCTAGTGCACCTGCATGTAGCTCTAAAACAAAAGAACAAAGCATTGTTATTAACAAAATGATGCTTTTTGAAGCATGTGCAGTAGTGTTTAACAGGTGAATTTACAGCATCAACCACATGGCATTACAATGCTGAGATATGGTTGTAAAAATTTCACTCACTTTCAATGATAAAAAGAGAATGTTAGTGTGACATTCTCTCAATTCTCACAACCTTTTATCCCAAAACCGCTGTGTTCATCTTGGGGAAAAGAAGGAAGGGCGATATACTGCATATGTGTTCTGCCTGGCCTATATCAGAGTCACAGGATTCCTTGCGTTATTCGCATATTTTTCAGAAAGCCACATGGTTTAAGAGAGCAGTGTCCTCATAGCTTTCATCCAAAACCTCTGAGATGAGAGACCACTGAAGTTCTGGAGTGCTTTTCCTCCCTCTCAGCTTCTTCTTCTCCTACAACAACATCTTCAGTCACGCTTTCACCGGATGAACATAAAAACAACCAAAACTCTAAACAAAATGTGATCAGTGTCTCTCTTTGTCTTTGTAAATAAACTGAAGGATTTGGTTCCGTTCTTTCCGTCCTCCCCTTCCAATCCAGCAGTTTTTGTGGATTTTGGTCCGTATAGTATTATATATTATATACCTCTTTTTTTATCTCATCACAGAACGCTCCCTGGGTTGAAGGTTTATATTGTTGTTCAAAAAACCTGAATGCCTTTTGTGTGTCATTTGTATGCTCTTCTCACGGCTCCACGCCTCTGTTTCTCTTCCACTTCTCCAGGCTGAGTCAGACCTTGATGCCTTTCACTGCCTTGTTGATGGTCTCCAGAAGGGCCTTGTTCTCTGGGTTCTGGTAGCACTCCTTATTGGTGTACATGTCGGTCAGGGTGCTCACGTAGCTCTCAAAATTCTGCTCTGTGATTGGCTCCTGCTGCAATGCAAATCGGAGCCCCAGTTTGAATCAGCACATCTAATCCATGTGGATTTCTCCAATTTAAACATTAAAAGGGACTCCAATGTTATCACTGTGTGAAATGTGTGTGTGAAATGACTCACCATGTGAGGCAGGCGAATGTTGGCCAGGCTGCGTATGAGAGCTTGACTTAGTCCAGACAGCTCCATGAACAAAGCCTCATTTTGTTCTTCAATCACCTTATTCTCCTGCTCGATGTTCTTCAGGTTCTTCTCCATGGACGTGATCTACCCCATCACAAAAAACAGACTCCTGAATCAGATAAAGCTGAACAACTTTCTTATCAAGGTTTGCAGCATTTTATTGTACTGTTTAAACTTCATTATAGGTCAGATGTTACATGTTTTATGTTACAAAACTGGCTTTTTACAAACCTGTTAAACAAAGCACCATGGTGAAGTGATGTTATCAGATGGAAAGTCTTTGCTTTATATTAAAATTATTGTCATATTCAGATATAATGGCATACGACTGTATTACATGATGCCCCAAGTATCTAATTTCATTAACAAATCTGAATTTTAAAAAAAACAAAGCAAATATTATAATACCACAGTACTTCGTTGTAGGTGATATTATGGCATAGGTCTTCAAGGGTTTACTACACCATCATATTTTACAGTGTCAGTTTTAAAGCTGTATTTCTGACCTGTGTTTGAAGGTTAACCATATCTGCCTCCATCTCATTGTTGGATTCATTGAGCTCGTTGATTTCCTTATTAAGTTGCTTGATGTCTTCATCATTGTCTAACACTACAGAGAGATGGAGATAAAAGAGTCTTACTATACTGAAGCTGTCCAGCGGAGGTGAAGGAGAACAGGAGTGAGATGTGAGATGGATGGAGTGCCTCACCGTCACCGGCTCTGAACTTGGTGCTGAGATACTCTTCTCCAGGGAACTTGCCCTTCTTCTTATTAAGAGAGGCTCTCGGGCAGCCTGAGAGACTGATGTGAAACACAATTCATCATCATCCTTATCATGTGTCAGTTCTGCACTATTGGTGGCACCAAATGTATGTTCTTGGGAAACACTCTCCCTGTCTTCCAATGTTGGAACAAACAGATAGCCCCGCCCCAAACTTATGCCATTGGTCAATCTTTTAAAAGTGCCACAATGTTCAGATAATGAAAAAGTCTCCCATCAAAAACATTACACACTGCACCCTCATTAATAAAATTGTAAAAGTGTCAGTCAAACCCTCTTGTTTTCTTCTCTGAAGTACCTGCGGTGCGTGAGGAAGCTGCCGTTGGCATGTCCAGATCCATCGCATCCTGGCGTAGGGCAAGCGGGGCCTTCAGTCTTAAACACCTTCCAGGAGAACGGAGAGCCATTCAGCAAACCCTCCTTCTGCCGCCTGGCAGCCAGAGGACAGCCGTATGCACTGCGGTGAGTGGCATACTTCCCACTGATGTGCCCCAGGCTGTCGCACCCTGGCACAGGGCACCTGTAAGAGACGGACGGAGTTGAAAACAGACAGAGGGGTGTAACAGATGGAAAGAGAATGAGAAGGATGGGGTAAAACAGATGATTGAAGTTTGGTTAGTAAGTGTGAAAATGACAGAGCTTATGACTCAGATTAAAAGAGCAACAAAAATATCACCTTGCTATTTACGGTAGTTACCACCTGTTTACACTCTGTCTTGCTTAAGTGTCTATTCAGTTTTGTAAAGAGGGCCGTATTTAGCTACATACATTGCCCAACTGCCACTGTGAATATTACAACATTGAAACAGACTGAAAAAGACATTTTTACACATTGGAAGCTTGAGTGCCGCCATATGTGGCTGCTCATTGACTTGAGTGAATTCATGTGGATGAAAAGCTTTTACACTTGGCAGTCAAAAAAACCCCAACTAAGAAGTCAAAAACCCACACAGACGACTTACTAAGAAAAACACAATATTTCAATACCCCAAGAGCCATCTGTGCTGTAATATCTTGTTCACAGTTTCATACATCTAACCCTCAGCAGTGTAACTGGGCGTCTTTGTTTTCTCGCTTTTAGAAATAGTACAATGAAATGCAAAAAGAAATGTTAACACTACTAGAACAAGTTTCCCATGTGGAGCTCCATGTAACTGATTCACAAGCTCACTGCAAGCGTACGAGCAAGACATTTGGAAGGTTGCCATGGTGATATTTAACAAAGCTGAACACAAGCAATGTTTTGGGATGTGGTGTGCTCCCATCTCAAGTGGTTTTAGCTAGAAAAGCGTGATTAAATCAGAACCTTGGTCTGGTAGGAGAGGGGTCTTCTAAACTGCAATACACTGTTATAAAATGACTGTGCTGTTTGATCATTGCCTTACAGTGAACAGCTAAAACATGTTTCCTTTTTTACCGTATAGTAGCATAAAAGAAAGGGGAAAAGCCTCTGCTTTCTACGAACTTTAAGAGCTCCGAGTCCTCCTTGTCGTCCTTGAGGGGTGATGTTTTTATCCCACTTTTCTTGGCCCGTGGACACCCAGACAAACTGAAAACAGAGAGTATGTAGCTCATGATCAGAAGAGCCAGAAACTTAGAACAATATGGGTCCAGAACTACGTCAGTCAGTCCACCATAACTGAGAAGTCTTTTGACCCAGAACAAAGCAGAAGAAACCCAATTCAAGTACTTTCACTAAAGATGCAACAGAGGGTAAGCATTACGCCGTGTCCTGCCCGGGTGATGCAACGAGTTTCAAGCGTTAAGTAATTTTCCATCCTCTGTGATGTGTCACAGCCAATCAGAACAGACGTCATATCCAAAATAGGATGAATTCAAGAAAAATTGTGCCATTTTATCTTGTTCAAATGACAATTATTGCACCAATTTACCTTATAGCTATATGGAGTAAGATTTGGACCAATGACAATTCACTGTGGGCGTGGCTACCCAATGTGACAAGAACAGAAATCAAGAAACTGACAAAATGCGGCAGGTGGTGGGATAAAAATTTAGATAAACAAATTTAAATTATCATGGATACGATTTATGATTTTATGCATCACACCTGGTTAGACACGGCGTTTGAGCTCTAAAGACCTTAGCTATCTTTGTACGCAGTCAGAAATGCTGCTGTTAAGTCTTTTTACCAAAGATCTCTGAGGTATGTTCCCAGTGTCCTACTCAACAATCATGAGGGCTTTAAATGAAGTGTCGCATACACATGTGTCTAACATACAACTAGCTCTAAACTTCTCTGCCCCGTGTGTGTATTGGCGTGTATGTTGGTGGAACTGCAAAACGAGTCATACCTTCTATGAGACGCATAGTTGCCTGTGATATGTCCTGAACCATCACATCCTGGAGTTGGACATCTGGAAAAGTGAGGTCAAAGGTTAAAGCTCTAAGATAAGCTGAGAAAGTTTAAAATCCTTGCAATAAAAGTGCAAATTTAAGCACAGTAAGAAATTAAACTGCAATCTACACTGGGAACAACCAGTGCTACAACGTAGCAATATTTGTTCAACAACAGCTGCACATGGACCTTTACTACTGTTGACGATTACATCATCGAAATGTATGATAGGTTTGGTATGGTGGTTTTGTTTACAAAAAGAAATGGAATAATCACAGAAACAACAAAGCGAGAGCAAAGCAACATTTCGCCAATGGAATGAAAGAACCAGGGCAGAAGTAGAGCAGACGTACTTGAGTTCAGCTGTATGTGCTGCCATGAGGGACCGCAGACTCTTATCAGCGAGAGGACAACCAGACAGGCTAAAACACAGAACAGAGACATAGCAGAGAGGAGGGAAGATAAAGTAAAAAACCCAGAAAGTCCCAAGTCAGTGCAGTAGACAGAGAGCGGGCAAGAGTTAAGCAAAATAGACAGAGAAATCGACATAATGTTCTAAGAGGGGTAACAGTCCATGCTACCTGCGGTGGGATGCATAGTTTCCCGTGATGTGGCCGCTGCCATCACATCCTGGAGTGGGACACCTGCACCAAAAACGAAAACCTGACTGAGCAAAATTTTGAATTGTAATGTATATGCAGTGCGGAATTTTATGCAAACCGGTTGGGAGTGACTTACAGCAGGGGCTCTTTCTTGCTGTCCTTGGGCTGGAACCTGACCTTGAAGTTCGGGGTCGTGACCTCTCCAGGGTACTTCCTGTCTTCGAGAGTGTCCTGCATCATGTCGCAGTCCTCTGGGTCAGACGAGGCAAATGACTGTGCGCTATGGTCCATCTGCGTAAAGATACACATACAGCTACATACAGAAGTCTGCCTGATGTCTAATTACTAAAATAACACTACATTTGTAGTTTGTGTACTTCGTTTAAATCATTTCTGTGTACCTCCTACATGGCCTCATTTAAATAAAACAGGAAAAATCTACCTCTTCAAGCTCTTCCTCTCTCTGCCGATTGGGTTTGGTGTAGTCCAGAGGCCCCTCCCACTCTTCCTGTTTGTAGGTATGTAAAGAGTGGGGAGAGACGCTGCTGTTGCCATGGTGAAGAGATGAGGATGATGATGACGAAGACAGATCAGGGGAGCGTACTTCAGGACTGGTGCAAGACACACCCAATTCTCTCTTTATAGGCTTCTTCATGCTTAAGTCCAAAGTGCCATTCTCATCTACTTCAATTTCCATACTCTGCAACAGGACCGAAACAAAATACATTAAATTGTGTTTGCCACAAACACATGAAATTAATTTTAGGATTTTAATAGGATTTTAGCATTATATAGAATTTATTTAAATTAATTGACTTAATACATAAATATTGGACATAAATACATAGTACATTGAAAAATGCAAAAACAAAAAAAGTCAATTTCTGACACATGTATTTGGAGATGTGCACACACATCAGGCACTGATCCCAGAACAGTCCCAGTATGATTAGCGTTGAGCCACTGGGCCTTTCTGCCCATTAATCTTCCGCTTTTATCCCCTTCTGCTAAAAACATGTCAGGAAATCAAAAAATGATGAAGTAGTCACTCCCTGGCCAGAGGAGAAGCTTTTTAAAAAAATCACAATATTGAGGACAGACCTTTTCCAATTACTGTCTAGATGGCAGAGTTCTCCAACAGCGCTAGCAGGATGAGAACCTGATAGAGAGTGTTATTGGACTTAAAAAGGGACAAGGAGGATAAAGAAATGAAAAGAGAGAGAAAATAGAGGGAATGAGAAAGAGATGCTCTCATTAGTATTAGTCTTGGAAATACTGAATTAAAGAATATGAAGCACCTGGTCTTGCCAATCCAGAGAGCTCACTATCAACTTAAAGCAATAACAACACAGAGGGGGGATAGGGATGAAACGAATCGAGGTGCAGATGAAAGAAAGGGGAGATGACGCAATAGGATCTCAACAGTGAACAGTCCTGGTACACGCATTCATCTGTCTGACACAAACACTGCTGAAGATCAATCAAACACAGACACACACTTTTTTTAATTAACTTCAGCTATTTTTATTCTTTACTACTTCTACCATGTGGTTTGTGGTCAGTAGTGCTGGGAAGCTACTTCAAATGTAAAACAAATAACTAATAACAATCACATTACCTATGACATTAAAACCACACAGTTTTATATAATTGAATCAGAAACAGTGATAAACTCAAGAATTATAGCAACAATATTTTATTTTACTACAAATAAATAAAACATAAAATTCCACACACCCACAGGGGAAACTTTTGATCCAAGACTCATCAAAGGCTGTTGATCAAAGAAAATAATCTGTGATGCAGTTACTTTATATGAATCAAACAAATAAATGGAAGGAGACATTCAAGTTCACTACTTTTAGTTTGTTACTCCCCCACAGTAGCGTTTTGTTATTCTCATTGTCTGGGTTCTTCCTAATGTTTGCAGTCCTGCTGTTTCTGTTGATTTAACTAAATTCACTGACTGCATGATGGATACAGCACCAGCACAAAAAATGGCACTCTCACAATCCAGCAAGCTCTATTCTGATTGGCTGATTTAAGCATCTTTAAACACCTTTACACAGGTGTTTACCAACTCGCCTGGAAAAAAAGTTATATTTAACAAGTACTGTGGTATGAAGTATTCCAGATGGACCTGTAGTTTGTACCTTATCTTGGTGTCTGATGCTGAGGTTCTCTGGTCTCTCCCAGCAGCGTGTGGACAGGTTGAGGATCGCAGTGGCAGCCATATGGGCGGCTTCGGCATCATGGGAGTAATCGTAACTGCTGGAGGAAATCTTGCCATAACTGCCATGTATGCTGGGATCTGGAGGGGACGCTCTGGGGAATAGAGGCTTGGCTGTGGGCACAAAGTAATGTTACATTAGTTAATAGTAAAGATGTTTATTTTTGCCTTTATTTGATAATACAGTTTGAAGGTGCTAAAAAACAATAGGTAGAAAAGAGTTGGATTCAGTCTCTGGTTGCCTGCACCACAAAGCACACGCACAACCCACCCAAGTCTCTGTCACTGACTTTGTTTTCAATATTTTGCTTTTTGTCAAACGACAATGGTAATCCTTCCATAAAAGTGCACTCTACCAAACTCAATTACCACTAACCTGTCGCTACGGCAATAAAGCACCTTGAACCTGGATGTTTAGATAACATAACAGTTCACATAACGTTTACACACGTTTCTGCACAGCAAAGGGTGTAATATACATAATGTTCGTAAACCGTGACAAATCCTGCTTACATTTGAAGGCTTTGGGTGAATTTTCGCTGGTGTGCATCTTTGGGGCGAGCATGCGCTTGCCGAACACCTGCACGTCGAAGCTTGCATAATCAAAGGACACCTTGGAGTACTTCTCCAGCTCCTTGGCCAGATTAGCGCGTGGCGTGGCGGGGACGAGGCTGGGCCTGTAGCTGCCGTGTGGAGGAATCTCCAACTGCTTCACAAAACACATGGGCCTGAAAAATGGGTAGAGAGAGTAAGACACACACAGAGAGAGAAAGAGAAAGGTAGAGGTAGACAAAGAGGGAGGTAGAGAGAGAGTCTGAGAGCTCTGTCATTTTGTCCCGCTACAAAGGAATCAATATCCCTGGAGTGAAGAGGCATAAAAGCAGAAGTGTAAGTGAGCATAAAACTGAGAATGAAAGAGTGGGCTGGAATTAGAGTCTAGAAGAGAAGCAGAATTAAAAGACTGACAATGAGCCAGAGATACAGAGAATAAAGAAAAAGGAAGGAAGAGTCCCAAAGATAAATAGTCTGTAAAAGAGTAAATTCAGAAGTGAGTGGGAGAGAAAAAGAGAGGTTTAAATCTGGGTGACTGAAGGAGAAGAGGGGCAGGATTAAATGGTGTCTTATCAGCTCTGAGCACATTAGCATATCATATAGCATGGAATTGAAGCCTTAAAGGGATAGTTCACCCAAAACTGAAAATTCTGTCATCAACTCAACCCTCGCGTCATTTCCAATCCATATGACTTTTTTCGTTGGATTGCAACGGAGATGTGAGGCATTCTGCAACTTCTCTTTTTGTTTTCACAGAAGAAAATCATTCAGGTATGGAAAAACATGATGGTGAATAAATGATTTTATGAATCAATGAATAAATGAATTTTAGTTGAACGTACTGCTCCTTTAAAACTCAACCAATTTTCCTAGAAACCTGCGAGGACTTGGCAGCCTCTTTGCGTGTTAAAACCAGACAAAACTCTGAAAAAAGAATGGCTGTGTGTGGGTGCGCGTGTTATTGTGGACCGCGACACCTTGTTCTGTGTTTAACATCATTACCGGATTGCAGTCATAAACCAGGCACAGTTTAAAGGATAAAACCACACACACAAACACCAACACGCATCACCATCTGTCTGACAAAGTCATGTAAAGTATATTAGCCTCTGTTTCCTGTCTCTTCATTAGTCAGTGCATCCCATTAGCCAGGGTGGCATGTGAAGTCGTCAGAAGTCTCTCTGGTGACTTTTCATTGTTGGCATCCTCCCTTAATGGGGTTTCTCAGTACACTGATGCTCATTTAAATCAGAATAACGTTAATAAGAGAGGACTGCTTATTATTTTCATAATCCGCATTGCTTTGTCTGACCGCAGACATGCTTCCTGAAGGAAAGTAATTATTTTTCCAATACTTCATGCCCTGTAAGGCTCATAATTAGCTTATCAGTGGCATAATTAGACTAACAGGTTTGAGGCCCAAGTCTAGCATGCAATCACAGGCTGTGGTCCATTAGAAGGGCAAAGAAAAGGAAGGGCTGATGTTCTGAAACGCCCGACCAATCATGCTGCTGTAAGCGAGTTCTGTCCCTCTGTGATTGACAGCTGTGCTAACCAACCACAGCAGGTGCATTTGAACACATACTGCTGAGACAGTGGCTGTAAAGGATAGACAGGGACTAAAAGAAGTCAATTTAAAACAAGAGAAGCTGGGAAAAATACAGATAAATGATGATGTTTTTGGGGATGTTTTCTTTGGGTTTAGGACTCACCTGAGTACACGATCAGAGTTGGGGCTGCCCTTCATGTGCTCGCCCATGGACTGGGGCAGGTGAAGCTTGTCGTGACTTTTGGAGAGTTTTTCGGCAGCTGCTATGGGACAGCCTGACAAACTGATGAAAAGTCAAAGAAGAGTTAGCGGAAACCTCTGTAAATGTCGATTATTGCTATCATAACATGTACCACATGTTCCCAACAAGGATAGTTTAAAAAACCTACATCATTAGGACCTTGCATCATAAATGGAATAAAAAATGGTAAATGTTTTCCATCATGATATAAAATCAATCTGTACCTGCGATGTGTGTTGCGGTTGCTGTTGACGTGTCCCTGACCAGTGCAGCCCGGTGTCGGGCACTTCAAGACATTCTCATGCATGGCCAAGACTGAGATTAACCAATCACAGAGCAGAGAAAAACACGAGTCAGCCAATGGGAAGGCCTTAATGTCAAGCCATGCAAGTTTATATTTAATTCTAACTACACTGTTTTTAAACTGAGAGAAACGATAAATGATAGTTTAAGGAAAGGCCTTAAGGACAGTTAAAGGAAATACTACTAAAGAAACATTAAACATTAAAGTCATGTATCACACTCAAACGATGTGTTTCAGTCACAGAGGCAGTTGCTGTAGTTTGATGTTGACTCACTCTCTGGAGGAATCCGATCTTTGTGTGGGCAACCCGAAAGACTGCGGTGGTGCGGATAAAGTCCAGTCACGTGACCTGTTCCATCACACCCGGGGGTCGGGCATTTGATCTCTCGCTTCTCTGATCTAGAACTCTCTGTGGGGAGCAGAACACCTGTCAGTCAAACCTTATCTAAAGACATTATCATCACTCTGTCAAGACAGGAATGAGCAAAAGAAATGACCACACAAAAAGGAATTAACACAGACACACACACACAAACAAACAAGGACAGTTTTATGCTCCACAGAAGTTGCTTCTGGACCCACGAGAGGGCACATTTATAGTAATAATTATGGTCATTATGTGTGCGGGCAGGTGGAGGTTTCATACAGGATTATTATCCACGGTGAGTGTTATTAGGATACAGCAGGGTTTATTGGACTATCTACTGAAAAATGGAGCTCATTAAACGGACTTCACCATTGGCAAAGTGCATCTCCACATTACAGGGTGAAAAAGAATGCTGCCTGTCCAAGGTAAATGAAGGAAGGTGCGAAGACAGAGAAACTGAAAACATGAAAAAATGAAGAGAGAAAAAGAAAAAGGGAAAGAGAGAAAAAAGAGAGTGAGAAAGAGTCCTGAATCAGCCTGCGCTTCAGTGTGCGCTTCAGTGGCTCCTTAATTAAATGTTGAAA
The DNA here is from genome assembly GCA_036877575.1 of Botia almorhae. Taxonomy (NCBI): domain Eukaryota; kingdom Metazoa; phylum Chordata; class Actinopteri; order Cypriniformes; family Botiidae; genus Botia; species Botia almorhae. The sequence continues at coordinate 17,776 of JAZGTJ010003575.1, forward strand.
TGTTAACGAGACATGCACCTCCTAATTAAAACTGGTCGAGGCATGAGGAGGCTAGTTATGGAGGGGGTGTGGAGCCCTACCAAGCGTTTGGCTGATTCAGGACTGGGCACGGTGCCAACCAAGAGCAGAACAACACCACAAACAAAACCAATAAACAAATAAACACGTGCCAAAGCAATCTAATTACACATACCCTCTCTCTCCTTCATCTTCTCTCATCCTCTCTCTCTCTTTCTAAGTGCTTCAGTAATTATAGACTAAGGCTTGAGTTTATCTATGGAAACCAATTCATTTGACCCATTTATACTCTCCAGATTGCTTGCCCCATTATTAATCTTGCGGTCCTTTTCTGAGCGAGAGCCTGCCATTTAATCTTCTTTCTGATAAATCGTGTGGGTGTTTATTTATGAAAATTTGTTGATATTTGAGCGTTTGCGTAGAGTGCGTTGAAAAATGCATACGTGTGTTGTTTAAGTAGCACACCGGGTGCAATTTTTGTAACTGCATATATGATGATATATATGATATAAAAATAGGCATGTGTTTTTTATTCATGCAACACAGGCTGTATAAATGTACTTTGTACAACCATTCTTATGTATTTGTAAGTCGCTTTGGATAAAAGTTACTGCTAAATGACTAAATGTAAATGTACATTTCACACTAATGCAACAATTTTGGGTAGACATTATTGTATAAAGATAATTTAAAGAATATATAAAGACTTCAAATCAAACAAACATCAGACCTTTTCCAAAGCAGCTTTTGCGAAGATGCTCCATGTGTTTGCTGGGCCGGTCATCCAAAGAAAAGAAGCGATGTTGCTCGGGAATGCGGCCGAGCTCGCGGTGAGCTTTTACCTGCTGGGCTTTCAAAGCAATGGCCTGCTCCAGCAATCCCAGATTCCCCCGCATGATGTCAAACATCTCTGATTTATCCGCCATAGTTGAACGCTGAGACAAGCTGCCGTCGTCCTCATCTTCATCGTTTCCGTCCACATCGCCATCCCTTTCCGACTCCTCAGACTGCACTTCGATGACCATTGGGGAGGTTGTGGGAGGCTTACCACAGCTGTAGTTCTCTGGCAATGTGGGCTTGTGGGAAACATAGTCTTCCCTTTTGTGGGATCCCTGAGTGGCAGTGATAACTGAGAGGGCGGAATCTCTTTCTCCTCCCTCCTCTGACTTCACATCATCATATTCCTCCTTGGGTATCTCTTCTTTGTGCAACTCAGACCCTAGCCCTTCATCATCATCATCATCATCCTCCTCTTCCTGTTGTGTGTGCATCTCCTCAGCAAAATACTGGTGGTCTGACTCTTTCTGGTTCTCAGTGTGCATGTCCTCTTCCCCTTCTTCAGTCTCACCTGTATTTCCAATCATTTTATCCTCCTTGGATGCCAAAACGTCTACTTGGTTTCCTGTTTCCCCTTTGCCATTTCCTGCTTTCTCTGCTTCCTCTTCTGGCTCCCTGAAAGGGCTGCCGCCTTCTGTTTCCAAGGTGACAGGCTGTTGTTGCTGGGGTGGTGTGGCACAGTTATTGTGGCTGTTGAGGTGTGACATTGAGTTGACCACTATGTGCTGATAGTTGGGGAGATCTCCGGAGGTTGAGGGTTTAGGCTTCTCTGTGCTGGATGCCTCAATGATGATACATTCCTCTGTGTGGGGAAAAAAGGAAAAATGGAGAATGAGAAGAATATTATCCCTCATCAAAGCTAAAGATCTACATTGACCTTGTCATAACTGAGCTGTCTATGACCAGAACTGTATGTATTACTTCAAACAGTCCTCACAACTTCTCATAAGGTTTTATTACCCACCTTCATCACCGTCCTCTTCTTCTGTATTGGTGCTCTCTATATTCTTAGTTATGTGCTCCTCTTCCTCGCTCTCTTCATCACCATTCATCTGCTGTGGCCTTTCTTCATCCGCCTCTTCTTCCTCCCTCACTTCTGTCTCCTCTCCACTGCCGTCACTCTCTGCGTTAAAGCCCTCATCCATCACCAGCTTCAGTGGGTGGGACTTCCTCTTGGAGGCAGGCTGCTCTGACTCCGCCTCCTGCAGACGCCTTTTTCTAGCCAGTGGGCAACTTACAGCACTATGGATCATGGGGAAATTTAATATTATTGTCTTAATATTCTTTATTGTCTTAAAAAATATTAAGGCAATTTTACAACAGAGATGAAAGGAAGAATTATTGTGGCAGTGGTTCTCAGCTGGTTTTGCTTCAGGAATTTTACATTATGTGACAACCCAATACAGTAGCAAAATTGTTAAGCATACAACAGTAAACAAAAGTGTCCTTAAAATCAAACACTGAAATGTATTAATATACAACTATTAACTACATTGACCTACCAATATTGCTTTAACATTGGACCTATTACAGAGTGAATGAGCGCCAAAATACTGTACAGTTTGATCTGACAAATGACCTTTCATGTCAACTACTGCACAAAAGAGTTGGGAAAATTCAAGCTGCACAACAGACCACCAGCTGAGAGCCACTGATTATAGTACAAATCCTATATTCTAAAAAACAATGAATACATGCAAATGACACATGCAAGCTGCACATGCTAAACAGTTTATGAAAACTCATATGAGAAATGGAACAATGTTGCATATAGACGTATAGGGGGCACTGTGCTGGCTAAAAACCTTTATAAACAACAGCCTGTTGACTGAAACACTTAATCATACTACGATAAAATAAAAGCAGAGGGAGAGAGAGTAAAAGTGAGGGAGAGAAGCAATGGAGGGTGGAATTCAATAAAGCTCTCACCCAGAAAGCCTTGCTATTGTTCAGACAGCAGAGATAAATCTATAAACATAGACCATCTCAACTGCCTTCCTGAATACACACACGTGTAAATAAACATAACTGTAATATCTTTTCAATAATCAATGCCCTGCTTAAAGACCCATATTAAAGAGAGATGAAAGGCTATATGTGACCACAGAGGGAGATAAGCCAGGGGCTACAGAGCACCAGGTGGGTCATATCATCTGCCATACCTTCTGTGTCGGGCATATTTGCCACTGATATGGCCTGAGCCATCGCATCCTGGTGTAGGGCAGCTGAACAGGGTTAGAGATAGAGGAGCTCAAATTAGAAATGCTTCTGTTATTTTTCGGTTGGCTCGTCTAAATAATTCATCTACAATAAACACTGCCACACACCCATGCCCGGCAAACAAACAAACAAACATAGATTTTCAAATTTACAGAATAATTGTTTTGTCAATATGATGGAACTGTGATCAATCAGGTTTGTGTTTTCTCATCCTGCGGCTGCCTTTTTTATCTCATGAAATCCGTCCCTCTTTTCCAGTAATCCCAACAATTTTGTCAATTCGTTTTATTGGCATTCTCATTTATTAACCAGCAAATGTAGCTGAGAACCCAAATCTTCTCTCTCGCAGGTGTTTTAACCTGATCGTTTTGCCATTGATGTTTTGCTCCCTGTCTCCCACAACTTGTATTTTTATTAAATGTTTTGGCTAATTTGATATTGCTTTCAGCTAACAAATTAGCAAGTGAAAACTCATACTCATATAAAACGGGTACAAAACAAAATGAAACCAAAGTAATTACATTATTAGTTTAAAAATAAGATGGACATATTAAATGCCGTGTACTGAAGACTGTATTTCTATTCTACTGCAGTATAAAATTATATTTCATTGCCACCTTTTGAGCAGTGATGTATTTAAAATCTGTGGCAGAAAATCGCTGTAAGGAGCTTTGGTGACCCTAATGGCCAATAAGTATGTTTGATACTGTTTAATTCCACTCTTGTTAACTTCAGAGTACACTTGATCATGAAAAGAAAATGAAGAATAATTTTACAAGCTGAGAAGCTTAAGAAGGCTTTTATATTCCACACACAGGTACACACTACAGACACTGGCCATCTAAAACAATGACCAGGCGTAAAAAACATGCAGACTCTCATTTATTTGATTTTCATGGCTGTCAATCATTTTGCTGATGGAAAGCATTGTTGAACATGAGTTTGTTTGTTACACGTGTCAATTAAAATGGTTCTTGTTTGTAAAGTGACGTGCCGTGAGATCCAAACAATGTTAAAACATGATCAAACATGGATTTCAAAATAAATAAATAAATGAATAAAAATCTGCTGGCATATATTGGATTTTGTAGAATTAATCTTTTACCTCAAATCCTGTCCAGCAGTCTCAGATGGAACTGCAAAGAGAGAAAGACAAAGAAGAGTAGAACAATAAGCAGAAAAACTAAAACCACAAATAATTGCAAGGTACCACAATCAATAAATCATAAATACCTACAGACCCCAAGAGGCCATGTGCAATAGCATTCATGACTGCATTATCAGGAGGCACACACACATACACACAGTACAGTATTTATATGCATACACACCACACATGAACAACAGAACACCAGAGTCAGCCGAAACATTAAGCCTTGATGATGGAAAAATGGCTATGTGCACACTTCAGCATAAAACATGATTAATTGTCCCAGTTGTTAGTTTAGTGGGAAACCAGAGCAAAATTGCCAACATCGGTTAAAAACAAAAAATAACTCCTCGTTATCAATTTCTCTTAAAGCGATATAAGATGGCAAAGGAATGGAATGCGAAGAAGAAATTCATGCACAAACACAGTAGCTGTTGCATGATATGCACAACCATCCATATCCATAGTTCTGTTTACATAATGCTAACTCCCCTCGCAGGAATCATGTTGGCAATGCACCATAAATTGGTTGTAAAACAGTACTGTATCGTATTTCTAAAATTAACTAGTAGAAACTACACATTTCTAGTCTAGTCAAAACAGTCGAAATTATTGTCAAACAACATTGATTTTTCAACAAAGATTTTAACTTGAATTCAACACAAAACATTTCTTTCAGAACAAATAAAAATAAAATGTTTGATTATTGGCAATACATGTAAATTTTTGCCTGGTAACAAAACATTTTAAAGACTCTCACAAAGCCTGGCTGACTGAAGACTACATGGTAAACAGGGTTTTATTCCAAGCCGGTCTCTAGAGACCCCAAGAGAAGGATTATTAGAGAGAGCTACAATATTACATACCCAGAAAGAACATATAAGATATGCTCAGCTCAGCTGACCAGAGAAAGCAATACGTTTCAGAGGTGAAAAAGGGAGAGAGAGAAAAGAAGATGGAAAGCTAAAGTGGGTGACTGACCTCTTCCTGCTTTGGATCTCGTGCGAGTGCGCTTGTCTTCAGTATCCAGACTCATCTGTCAGAGAGACACAGCGTTAGATGGAGGAGAACCAGAAATCTAATATACACACACAGACCCCCCCCCCACACACACACACGCTCATGTTTACACATGTAATTGAGAGAGAGAGAGAGATAGAGAGACACAGATAAATTTATTCATAAACTGTTGGGTTATCTTAAACTTGGTGAGAGTTAAATAAAGAAGAGTTAATTAAGCCTTGAGATTTTCCTGGCTTTATTTTTAACAAGGTAGTTTCAGTCTGATTTTCACAGTTTGTGTTTTAATGTTCGCAGATGTTTAAAATGTCTTGCAACGAGAACTGCATTACAGAACGGTGCAGTTATACTATTTTGGACTATTTTGGACACTCCAGCAAACACGCAGCCAGTTTGTGAACAGAGCTGGAGGAAACACTTAGCACTAATGTTCATTTCACATGTGAGGGGGACATTTCTTAAGGGCACAGCAGCAAAGAAATGACTGTTTCAATGTGAGAGTCTGAGAGAAAGTGGAATATGGTTATGAAAATCAAAATATGTCAAAACTAACATTATAGATTATGTAGTCTTAAAGAAAAAGAAAACATATCTGCCACTGTTGGCCCCCCAATGCCTCTTTATGTACCACTTCAACAGTCTATAATTTACTGCACCTGAACAATCAATCTGATTGGCCGGCCAACAGAGAGCGACAGCAGAGCGTGGCATCTGCTAGAGGAGCCCATTTGTGTTCGCGGCCCCATGGCAAGCTCGAGTGGTAATTACAATAGCAATATTAACCGCAGCAATGGAAATAATACAAACACAGCCACTCCAAATCACTGTAATTCCTATCGCACAGAGCCCCTGATCGCTAGACTCGCTGCGTTTTTCTGGCACAAAAGGAGCAGGTGTCAATCGCTCTCAATCTCTCAAACACACAGACACAGGGAGCTCCGCTCACTGTAAAGCCATTGGATGTTTTCTGCCGGCACAATGGCACCATTAGCTTTGATTACTTTGCTGAGATTTAAATGGAATGGAATCCTTGAAAATCCACGAAACTCTCTCCTTTTGACCCTCGGCGAGCGCTGCTCACCCGCTCCCAGCTGCTGCCTTTAATACAGCGCGAGAGCTGGCAAGAGCACACTGCACTTTCAGAGGAGTTTCTCTTTCACTCTTTCTATCTCTTTCTTTCTCTGCGTACTCTTTCTGGCAGCACCACTTCCTGTTGATAGCTGACTTTTCAGCACGGGTGGATAATGAGTGTGTTGTTTTGATTTGAGGGAGTTTGTGTATGGGGCAATGAAAAGTTGGCTGTGCGCATGTATGTGTGCGAGGAGGGGTGTATCCGGGCAGACAGGTGCAGAGAGCAGTCTTCCTCTCCCAAAGACTCTCAGGGTATTTTGATCGGTGAATGGAAGCTCGATTAACAAGCCTGCTTTATGTGCGCTGATACTGGCTTCTGAAGTTCACACACTCTGAGCTCAACTCGCCAGCCTGGGAGGAAAGTTTTCCCACAGAGATGACCAAATAGACTGGGGGGCTGCGGAAACACACAAACACTGAACGTTGTGTTGCGAGTCACCCATCTGTGGGGCTTCTTTACCCTCTCTGTATCTCTGAAACGTGCTTTGCGACCACTTTGACCCCGAACACAAAAGCCAGGGGCGGATGTGTGTCACTTATTTTTCTGCCAGTGTCGCTTCCTTTAAATCCACTCTTTCTATGTCCTCAGTGTTAACACATGAATCAAACAGGCCATAAGGGAGCCTGCACGGCTTTTATGTTTGTGTAACCATAGTTACGCATCTCTTTTAAATAGGTAATAGCATTAGAGTTTGCATTCCTTTCTCTATTTTGAATCCCAGCTCATTAAAATCGACACGTTCACAGTCTGTCATGTCAAAGTTGCGACAAGCACGCTAACCACACAAGTGTCGTCCTTCTTTCAAAATATTTTTCAAAGGCCTTTAATGTTTTCAAACATGCTTTTTAAATTACAACCGTTGACAGACAAATGCAAGAACGAGCAATTGTGAGAAGACAGGTAAACATGGCCGCTGAAGAGGAAATGAACAAAAGTAAATCAACATAATTTCTCAGAAAGAAGCAGAAGATAAAACCCCAAAATAATAGCTGTTGGTTTTTGTTGGTTAGCGTACGAGGACGCCTGCGCATTCCCGCGGGCCACACGCTACATTATTAATCGCATTGCTCTTCTCTCCATACAAGCGGACAGAGTCGTTTTTTCGTACTTTTCTGACAACTCTATGTAAATGACTGGCTGGGGGCAATGACTTCACAAAGAAGGTCACCCCTCCTCCTACGGTGCACATAAATAAGCCTTTTATTCATTTTTGCATTTACAAGAAGAGGACAGCAAACCAGGCCTGGCGTGGCAACCATCACTGGAGTGACAGGACTACTGACATCTCCAAAATTACCTGCGGAAAACATCGGCCAATTAAAGGAGGCCAATAACGTCGCCAAGGAGATCTGAGCCATCCATCACAGAAGCGGAGTTAACACGCTCACTCGGCAGGCTGACTGACAACTAAAGTAGGTTTATGTTTGTGCGTGCGTAAGTGTGTGTGCATAAATTCATGCTTGTGGATCAAATACTCTGTTAGTCTGCTCTCTCTTGTGTGTTTATTTTAAGAGTGTGCTGCTAGCATTAGAATCAGCTTGGCCCTGATTCCTCTGCACACTGCTGGATGACGCTGATCAGTCAGAGATTGGTATTATCTAATTGGATGCTCTTAAAAGCACAGCCTGCATGTGCAATCCTTTAAACATTTTAATTTAGATCGATAAATCAATCACTTCTGATGAATCCTCTCCATCGCTGTGAAAAAAATAAAACATTTACAGGCCCGGGGGAGAGAAAGTCTTCACCCTCTCTTTCATTTTCTCTCCCATCCCAGTGCTACCATTAGAAATCTCTTTCAATAAATTTCCCAGTGCGGTTCCTAAAGTGAAAGAGATAGATGGAGGAAAATGTGGCCTGTTCCAAATAAAAAGCATGAAAAGTGAAAAGGAAATTCATCCACCAGAAGGGAAAAAATATACACCTAAGCAGAAAAGCAGAAGGGGTGGGGGGTTGAGGTTGAGAGAGAGAGAGACTTTCTTTTATGTTGATGAAAGATAGCAAACAAAAGCAGCTCAAGGACATACCCGCTTTCAAACCTCTCCAGTTTTCCTAAATAATGCAAGAAAGCTCTGAAAACTAAATTGGGTTGAGCAGAACAGTCCAATTGTTCATAATTATGGGATGCAGGATACTTTAAAATGTCAGTTCATTCAGAGGGGGGTGGGGTCTGGGGTCTGGGGGGGTTAGGATGCTCTGCCAAAACCCATTCTAGGTCAAGCTGGTATGAACTGCGCACAGTACAGTAATACAACGCTGACTTTCATGGCCTGCAGACTGACAGAACCGATGAATGTCATAAATGTACACAAACCTCATTTGCCCCCTTATTGTGCCAACTTGACAAAGTCTACAATTCTGTGTTGTGATTGGCTGGATGGGCAAATGCGACTTACTTTGATTGGTCGACTCTGCAGTCTGAGAGAGGGCCGGCAGCGGCTGATCTTGTCTCCACGCGTCCAGCGCTGGTTCAGGAGTTTCCCCCGGTACTCATTTTCTGTTCGAGAGATAAAGATAAAACTATCAATCAAAATGAAAATGGAAAACACGTTCATGTCAGCATCTGCGCTGGCAGTTGCAGGAGATCTGTGGAGCGAGCACTCAGTGTGAAAGCTGTAACAGACTGATTCAGGAGTGAAATGACCAGATCATCTCATCACCTGTCCACCTGCATCTAAAACCAGCAGCCACAGCGCAGGAAACAAAAACCCAACCAACACACACCCAAAACTAGAGCCGTACAACTAGGCACACGCACCCAGAGGACATATTTTTATTTCCCAGAGGTTACTCTTTTTTAGCTTAGGAGATGTAATTGACTTTCAGTTATGTATCATTAAAGTATTAACTTTGTCAAACTTGTTTCTTTTAAATTCCTAGGGAGAAATAAAAACAGACACAACTACAGAGTTGTGAAAGAGAGCAGAGCTAAAAAATTATTGTACATAACACAGTGAAGTCATTTGGCCTTCGGAGGATTTTATGAGACAATAATAGTGATAGTGATAAGATAATAGTGATTATAATCTTGGCAAATCTGAGCATAGTTTGCAATATTGATGAGATCTCTTTTGAAGCTTTAGAGTCCTTTTCTTAATTAAAATCAAAAACCAGGAACAGATTTAATCTCATTTTCTGGGAGAAACAGTTTAAATCATAATTTTCATTTCCTCTCGGCACCTCCATGACATAAACACAGACCATTAAACAAAAGGCCATTAAACAAAAGAAGTGATATTTATCTCTGGATGTAAATGCATTAAGTAATATAATACATTGACAGCACATAGAGTGATTTAATTTATGTGTTGACAGAGAGGTGAGTAATGTCATATGCATTGAGTGACAATATGACAGGTCACAGTGGGGGCTGGGCCTTTTAAACATGTGACCTATACACTTCTAATTAAAGGGAGGCAAGAACTCAGAAAACTCAAACACGCACACACGCGCATGCATATGCATGCTAAAGCACCCCCACCTGGAAGCTCTGTCAGTCTGCTATTAGAATCAATCACATTTGTGCATTTTTATTGAGCTTTTAGCAGGCAGGGGTGTAAGAGAGGAGGGGTCAGGAGGACAAGACTGAGCTGGGGGAGGGAATTTAGTCAGTAAATAATGAATCAATCATAAATCAGATCTTTTTTCCTCCTGTTTTTATTTCATCAGGGTAATAGTCTATTTCTCCATAAACCCACTAGCCCCCTCCACCCCCCGGGCACACGCGTGATAGACATGCGTGTTAAAATGATAAAAGAGAGTTCCAATAAAACCTGATGCACAAAATCCCCCAGAATCCCCTTCGCCCGAGCGCTAACATGCTTGCGCTATCAAAGCGAATTAAAATAATCATTACATTCATCAATGTGCACAGATCAGTCATCAGTCAGTGTGTAAATGAAATCTCAGTCTTTATCTAACTCAATGTTGAGAATCTAGTTCAAAACACAATCTTGTGTCAGCGATGTTGCTGACTATGAATTGGCAAGTTATGTGGAAAAGCCTTTTGAGATTTTTATCGTTCGACGTGCGAACAAAACTTACAGTAACAACTGAAGCTTTGCTTTGTAGATGATCAGAGGACATCAGAGAACTTTGTATTGTGTTGTTGTGAGATCTTAAATCTCTCTGTAAAGTCCATTCTGCATGTTAAATTAATTTCATTTTATGTGTAATCGAGTGAGGACAGATTTTATACGTAACAGTCTTTAGTGAGTGCTGAATAAAAATAATTCAGGAACTGCCTTTTTAAGAGCTCATTAACCTGCGAAAAGAAGACTGATGGGCAATTTAAACTTGTATCAAAACATTATCAAAGCAATTTTCCAACTCAAAAGATTCAAAAGACATTAGATTTAACAGAGTTTGGTTCTATTATTAAAAGGTGGTATTCATCTAAACAAAAATTACAATTTTCAGTAGTGATATTTGATTTGTATAATGCTGGTAAGAGATAATCAACATCTGACTGTCTTACTTTGCCTCGTTTATAATTTCCTCTTTATCTTTATCTCAATCGGGTTGCTTTAGAAGCGTCTTTCTGTGACTCACATGGTACTAAAATCTAAAATTCACCTCTTAAAGACAGAAAGAGAGATAGAGAGAAAGCAAAAGAGCAAGAGAGCAGAAAAGAAAGAGTTTGCTGGCAGTAGAAGAGAAGCCTTCAAACACGCCTAGCTTCTGTTTCTCTTTCACAACTGCCTCTATCTCTCTCTCCCTCTCACTTCCCCCTTAACATCTGCCCTTCTCTCTTAGCAAGCAGAAAATAAACAAAGCAGGCAGATCTGATTTGTTCCCTAAAACTCAGTGCAGCAGCAATAACCCAGAAAAGACAGGCAGGATGCCAGTCATCAGAGTTAAAAAGCTGTAGGGCATTGTCAGTAAAAGCATTTCCAATGCCCCTTACACACACACTCCCACGCCGACACGGAACAAAACGCTTATTTATCAACTTTCAGACCTCTTCTGAAAAGTGACTACAACAGCACTACTGTGCATCCTTCCTATTCCAACACTCTCTCTCTCCCCCTTTTTCTCATTCTACAAATTTCAAGCCAAATAAACAGAACTGAAGCGCACAGGGCTCTTTAAAATCTCACCATAAACCGACTATATATTGCCAGGGCCACACTTTCTGGGCCCTCTGAAATGGCACGGCCCCAATAATCCAACCCCGTGGCTCTCTATAACCTTGGTGTCTCAGGTGCTACTCATTTTAAAGGAAAGGGAAACATTAATAAGCTCAACAGTTCACGGTTTACGGGGACCGCTATTAGCTGATTGGCTGCCTGTGTGCATTCACTATAGAGTATTGCACTACCAGAGGAACAAGAGATTAATAAATGATCTGTGATTGACAGTGATAGTAGCCGTGCTTCTACAAGACAGACAACAGTTGAGAGAAACAGATTTCACCCTACTGAAATCCATCAAAGTGATGCAGCCTTACCAGCCTGATGCAGGATACACAAATCCATAGTTTAGATTAAACAGGGATGGATGTCTTCACATAATCCACGGGTGAGACATCTGCACTCTCTGCTCCAGTTAAGCAGGATTTAACTCCAACTTTGTGATTAAAGAATAAGCAAAAAAGCTCCTGACAAAAGCAAAGGTGAAAGTATTATATTAACCTGACACACTCAGACTTAATTATTACAACAAAACCAACGCCACAAAATGCATGTAACATTTGTTTTGCTTGTCAGGGGAAACAACTCCTTCATGTCGAAACGAGTCGAAGTGCCTTGGAAAGCTACGGGCACTTTTTTTTCTTTATGACGCACCACGGAAAACACCATGACAACCACGAGCAGCAGAAAGAGGCCCGCGCAGAGTGACTGTGCGTTAAAGGAGCAATGGCTGAATTCGCTTTTGTCTGGGCCTGTTAAATAAGAAAAGCTCTCATAATAACGGATTACTTAAGAGGAGAGTTGTGTTCTCCAAAGTTGTATCGCTTCCCCTGCGGAGCGTTTTCAATCTCGCCGAGACGGATCGGTGCCGGAACACCTGTTAAACAAGCGCATCGGTGCCCCGTCATGTCAAACTAGTAACCAGACAACGACGCTGTTGTCGCGCACGTTCTAAACACAGCAACATTCAGGCCAGATGTATTTTAAATCACCGATCAATTCAGCTGTAAGCAATTCAGTGTTTCAAGGCTTTAAGGCTGATCTAAATGGCACCTCTCTTCAGTAATGATAGGGGCGACACTGACCCTCTGCCCCGGTGCCGTGGTTTTCACTGCGCCTTGAATGAGTAGCGCGCAATTTGGCCCAGCTGCTCCTTTCCACACGTGTATTACTCTTTACTCTCCGACAAACCCGCGGCACCTGCTACAGCGCCGCGTCTTCGTTTTTATTTATTTATTTTCACATTTTTAAATCAGTAGCTTCCCATTCTATGGCTAGAACGATAAACAATCGACTATTTGGCGCATTAAACACACCAGATGATCGCTTGAGTGAGCACTGATGTTTTGTGTATTGCGAACGACTCGGCTTGAATATGATATTAAGAATTAATCCGCGGATAAGATTAACTGATCTGTGAAGACCCAGATTTCATAAAGCGAGGGAAAAGAGCATCTGTATGCGTCAGATGATTCGCTATAGTCACCGTTTCTGTATAAGGATAAGCACACTGTAATATATTAACGTCGTGGAGAAAAAAATACTAATAATTGGACAAACTTAAAAGGATCTCCCAGCCCAAAAGCCCCAATGGCGCACAGATAGCAGCAGCTTTCCTTATATTAAACTCGGGAGTATACTGACAACTCGTAATTCTGCGCAATTTCCGCAAAACGACAGATAGGATCTAGTGAAAGTTATTGCTAAAACCAGTTTGTAGGGGAGCGAGATAAAGCGAGACTACATGAATCAATGTTGCGCTCAGGTGACCTTTTTGGAAACCGCGCTGAAAATCTTGACAAGTGGGTATCGTTAAAAATACTGTGGTAACCCTGGCAGCAATATTTGTTAGGAAATGCAGTTACAAGACTCTTAGCGGCGGTGCTGGTTGTCGTACAGCCAAAAACCTCAGAGCTCAAACTGTTAAAAGTTGGTGCGCTTAAAGCACTCACACTTAAGCTCTCCAACTTCAGTTACTTTTTTATTCCCTAAAAAAAAAAACCAATGCCACAGTGTTTAAAGAGGTCCAGTGCTTTTAAGCAAACATAGAAATAACATTAAATAACAATTAAGAGAAAGTTTTTACGGCAATAAGCAACAATGCAAAATTTTACAGCACTCACAATATATAAAGGCTTAATGAGATTAAATGGTCACATAACTGGATTCTCAGGTCAAAAGACATTCACGTTGAGTCGTTCACTTCGTCCACCATCTTGGTTGCAGGTGTTTTGATATTATACTTCATACAATACTGAATGTGTAACACATTAGCTGACACACACGCACCGTGCGAAAGCCTAATCACTCATTAGAAATGAGGGTGGGGGGGTGCACAGGATGGGCGTTATTGCTTCAACTCTCATGACTTTTCTTCTGCGCATCTCACCAGGGGCGGTTGACATTTAAAGAGAGCATCTCTCCACTCTGTTTTCTGCAGCAGGAAATCAAATGGCCACCCCTCCTTCTTCCACGCCATTCGCGCACTCGGCCGGGAGTCCTGCGCTACGCCCATTGTTCGACCTTAATTACACAGAGCCATATGGAACTAACTCCATATGTATGCCGAAAGATTAAGATTTTCATACAACTACATGACAGTAAACGCTACACGTGCGATCACTCCGAAAACAGGTGTGTTTGTTGTACTAGCAAACAGACAAATATAAATCACGACAGAATCGTAAACGAACGCAGCGTGAACACGCAAATAAAGGATTAAAAGGATAAACACTTATAAATCTGACCTATGCATACGACATGCATTAATCAGCATTAATGCGAAAGAATAAGACGGCAAGGAATAATGTCATTGCCGATTCATCTTAACATGAAGGAAAGATCAAACGCGTGCAGGGTTTCTGTGCCAAAGTGGGCAAACAAATAAGCATCGCATGGGCGCCATGGCTGAGTGTTTCTCCATCACTTTTTCCCATGTCAACTCCACACGCTCTCCGCTGGAGCATCTTCAATCAGAGCATGGACGTACCCTTTCTCAAACGGATCCGCTTTTGCATTAGAAATTTAGCAAGCAAGCATCTTTTATCATAGACCAAAAACGACTTTTACCACGTAAGCGCTTATGCTTTAACGTAAGTGTTATGAATATAAAATATAATGCATCCAGAAACGATTCTATTTTCTCCTCTTTGGTTAAAGCCATTAACCTTGATCTGTAGGGCATCTCAGGATGGGATGATCTAGATATGTAGTGTACACCACAGGCTAGCAAAAGGTAGTAAACGATAAAGCGTAAAACATTTGTAATTTCTTTTAAAAACTCGACCTATGACTCTAAGGCTAAGGTTAGCAACATTTCTCCTTAAACATGTTTACACCAAATATTGACAAATGACTTTTAACCCAATTAACAAAATACGAACAAAAGTATTAGTGAATTTGTCATATAAAACCAAATGACATTGTCATCATTACCTGGACGAGAAAAGAATAATCCAGAAAGCTTTCTACAACGATGGATGCTTCCGTCGTCTTCGTCGTATATTCAGTACGATGCGAGACAGTTTAGGCTAAAATATCCCATGTATTGATTTTTCTAAAAGACAAACTAAACTCTACTTCTTTAGCAGTATCCCGAAAGATTCACTGACACCGGGAAGAGGATCGGCTTTTTCTGGTGCCGCTATGGACGAGCGAGGATCCAGAACGGGGCGGTATGAACGCTACTTGTTTGTAAGCAAAAACATGGCTTCATTTGCCTTTGTCAGCGAGAAAACGTAATATTGACTTACCTTTCCCTCATGAGCCATTGTCCCCCACCTCCTCCCTCCGCCCTTTGCCATGACATCACGAAAGCTGTAGTAAAACCTACAACATCGATGGGCTGGGCTTTGAATATCCCCCCGCAATAACTCAGCGGGCATGTGTACAGCCATGCACACTCCATTTCATACTCTGTCTTTCTCAGTGCAGGACACACGCACACACAGTTCTCTCTCTCTCTCTCTTTCTCCCTTTAACACACACACCCACTTCAAGGAATTTGTTCTTCTAGAAGTTGTAATTTGTGCCAAAAACAAGACGATAACGTACACAGTAAGCAACCCTGTCCAAAGACCTAAATACAGCCAGCTAAGTAATACAGAAATAGAGACGGGTTTAAATCACTATCTTCATCTTATAGTGTAAATGTGTGTCGGCTCACTGTTATTTTAAAAGAGCGTAAGCTGCTTATTTTACCAGCGATTACCAGTGATCTCTAAAATTCCACAAAAGCATGCCTATTCGCTGGTTATCTGAACCCTCCTCTTACCCCCAAAATGGTACTGTCCAGTGATTCACGCACAATACACTTTTATTGGAGCAAAGCTTCACTGTTAAAGTAAACATAATATTAAGACCTAATTTGAGCGCTTTTAAAGGTGCACAAATACAAAACGCATCAAGTGTCTGGTATATGTTGTTATAGAAGGAAAAAGTAAATTAAAAATACATGCATAAAGTTTATAGAAACCATATACACACTGTAAAAAAACTTCGCTGCCGTAAATTAAGTTTAATCAATTTGGCTATACAAGTCTTTTCAATGTAATATTTTAAATAATGACTGGTATATCTTACAGCTGGTATAAGTTACAGCAATTCAAGACCAGTCAAAATTACAAAGAATGAGTTGAAATGATTTGTGCAGCCAAATTGATTAAACATAAACATTTAAGGCAGCAAAGGTTTTTTTTACAGAACCTCAAAATTAATTCCAATCTCAAACTAATATTTTTTTAATCACGCAATACTTTCCAATGGTTCAGTAATGTCAAGTACACTGCATGCAAGAGCCCTGACGAATCATTGATATAAGCCCTCAGAGCAACATTACCAAAAGAGTGGGAGGCAAAAAAAGAACGGGATTTGAACACAGCATGGTCTTCTCCACTCAAAACAGACGAATGTAACTTGGAATGACTCCTAAATGTTACACACACCGCTGTTTTACTTTGTTGTTTTGTAACCATTAGTGAAAATGACAACCATTCATTACAAGCCATTTGAGAATATTCTCCATAAATGCCACTCTTTATCTGCTGTCTCCATGCTGCACACGGTGGGATTTTTCAAAAAGCCAACCTTCGTCTTTCAGAAATTCTATTAAGTTCTTATCTCTTTGCGGCAGGCTCTTTTTTGCTGTCCCATTGTTATGCATTGGAGCTGAAATCAATCACGGAGTGTCCACGCCGCATAAATATGATTTCAGATGCCTCACTAACCGTGACACAATGCAATAAACAAAAGAGAGAAAAGAAAACCACATACACCTGAAAACAAGTTACACTTCCCTGTCCTAAGCACTTAGACTGAGGTTTGATTTCTTGATTTTAATGTTTTCATTGAGAATTTTGTAAACAAATGGTAAAAGAAAACAGAGGGAATACAAGCACAGAATTTGCGCTCGACTGCGCGTCAGTACCCCAGACAGCGATTTGGCCCAGCACCATGGACAGCGGCCCGGACGAGAAAAGACATTCGCC
>JAZGTJ010003576.1:0-34760 GCA_036877575.1 Botia almorhae
CCTGTGCTGGGCTAGGTGCCCCATGGGTAGTGATTCCCCTGGTGGTGATCCCCCGTGTGTATCTTCCACGGTACGGTTTCCCTGTCCGTGAACCCGTGTCTCATTGGCTCTCTCCTCTCGGGCCGATGCTCATTGGCGCGTTTTTTCTTACGCGAAGGTGATAGGGCTCTCAAGCAAGACCCCATACGTCAGTCAGTTGACGTAACGTCTCCGTTCCCTCCTTCAGGGAACGGGGGTTACATATGTAACCAAGACGTTTCTGTGATCCTCTAAATGACAATTGATTAGTTTACAGTACCACTGTATCATCTATCAATTAATGTTGTACATCATATTTAGAACTAATTAACTAGTCATTAAAACCCCTTTCTAGCTGTCATATGGGGGGATGTCATGATTGTTAACAATCTTACCATATTCTCTCTTTGGCACAAGCTTACTGTACTTAATACACTGGCAGTACTGATAGACCTAATTTAATTAGGCAGAATAATATGGTTAGGAGCAGCTGTTTTCTACCTTCTTGAAGAGAGAGACTTTTCTGTTTCTGTATTGTAATGCTGTGCAGCACCTTTGCACCACCAGCACCATCTGTGGAGGCATGAGGCGTGTTTGTGTAAGACTGGACATATGGACCTAGACAGACATTTGTTTCAAATGTCAATTAAAGATATAGCTTTGGACAGGTTAGCAATGTATTATCTAACTGTTCTTGACATATGGCAGACTGTTCTTTGCTAGTGAAAGGAAAGTCAAACCTGGTCATTGTTGATTTGAAGAGGCTTTCAGTTTTTCTGTTTCTGTTGAGACCTTCAACTTCCATAATGTTATTCCATCTGACCTGATAGGAGTCAAAATACTAAATATTTTTAATAAGGCCACAAAGAAGAGATTATCTGGTGCACCAACAAATAATATATACTGTATATGTTCTCTATATCTCTCTTTCTTTTGTTTCCTCTCTCAGATTAACCTCCAGAGAAGGATGAGGGTTACAGGAGTGATAACCCAGGGAGCCAAGCGCATCGGGAGCCCAGAATATGTTAAGTCATACAAAGTGGCCTACAGCAATGATGGAAAGACGTGGAGGGCATACAAAGTCAAGGGCACGGATGAAGATAAAGTGAGTTTTTTGTAATTAGTGTAAAAGAGCCACATCACTCACTCAGCATGTACTTGTACTTCTCTTTCCTCCATATGCCTTTTTAAACTGTATTTTAGAGGAAAAATGAGAGCTGTCTGTGTGTCAGAGGACACACAGCGTCCATCATATCTGAAGCCATTTTTTATTAGAACAGGGTTATTCTTTATAATGACTGAGTAAAAGATGCTATTTTGATCATTTCAGATCAGTTCTGTTATTAGTAGATTTTAGTAATTTGTTCTCCTAAATAACAGTGATGACATCATAATGTAATATAATACATAATATACACAATACACAATATAATACATTTGCCATTTTATTGTGAGTATGTATGACATTGTGTTGATTCTTGTACACAAAAGGCAGTGTTGAGTGAGTGTTGTGACAATAGCTTTCCTATAGCTCAAATGGCTATATGCATATTAAATGTTATTTACATTTTTAACCATCATACTGTAAATATGTGTCAAAGTATGTTGATTCTCCTACACAAAAAGACGCATGAGTGTCATGACAGTTTTCCTATAGCTAAACTAGTAGAGTATGGTGCTAGGAATGGCAAGGTCATAGGTTTTTTTTTAGGCATACATAAAATGTAAAGTTTGAATGGTCTGGGTACAGGCTTTAGCCAAATGCAAACATCTAAAGAAAAAGTGGCTTTGATCCAGCATTTCATTTATGTGGAGTCAGCCTACACCCTAAGCTTACTTAAAGCTTTAACAACTTTATTTTGCAGTTCTGAACGCATTTCCAACAGAAAATGCAAATCTGGTCCATTTTTCCATCATACTTTTAAAACATTGGACCCCATTTACCTCAAACATTTTACACAAATTACTTTAGATTTAGATTTGACCTTAGCATATACCCGTTTGATTAAAGACATTAAAGTGGTTCTTTCCGGATTTCCTTCCAGATCTTCCGTGGTAATATTGATAACAACACTCCATTTGCCAACTCCTTCACCCCTCCAATTGAAGCTCAGTATGTGAGGATCTATCCGCAGGTGTGCAGGAGACACTGTACTCTTCGCATGGAGCTCCTGGGCTGTGAGCTCACAGGTGAGACATCTTAACACACAAGATACATAGATTCATAGATCAAACAGATATTAAAATTGCTTTAATTGGCAATTAAACACATATAACAAGTCATTTCCATTTTCTCTGCACCAGTACAGGGGATTTAAAATGCCTCCAGGCTGATTTAAAAACAAAAGCTATGAGGTTTATGGTTTAGGATTTTCTGATATGAAATAGTTAATGGCTGGATTACACTACACAATGATAAAATCTGAAGATTTCTCAGAAATCTTTAATAATGCTTAATAATGCTTTACCAGACTGAGGATCAGACACTATCTAACTCACAGGTCATTTGTGAAATCTGCAGACTGGGTTCTGGCAACTAGCTCCAACTCTCCCCAACTGCAAATTGTGGCATAATCTGGGTCTTGCACTGTAGTTATGCACTGTAATGCAGCTTCAGAAATGTGCTCAATTACCTTTGCCAGCAACATTGCTGGTGTGTGTAAGATGGTCCTTTCAGGGGGTTGTGAAATAGTAAATCAGTAACATGCCATTGAATTCTTCAGGATGTTCCGAGCCAATGGGAATGAAGTCTGGCCACATTCAGGACTACCAAATTACAGCTTCCAGCATCTTCAGAACTCTTAACATGGACATGTTCACCTGGGAGCCAGGTAAAGCAAGACTGGATAAGCAAGGAAAAGTTAATGCCTGGACATCTGGACACAGTGATCAGTCTCAGTGGCTGCAGGTAGGTTTCATCATAATGTCATTATATTGCTATGGACAGTGTACTGTTGTGGATCACCTCAGACTAGCCAAACTTCATGTCCAATTCTGCTTTTACAACTACTGTGTTTACTTTGTGTTTGGCTCTAAAGAACATCTATAAATTATTGAATGTTAAGTTGTTGTTAAATATTTCTTGTAAAGAGATTCTAAATTAGAACCAATATCAACACTAAACAATTTGTGCCACAGTATGACCTGACAAAAACAACATTTGTTTTGCGGTTTGAGTTTTGAGGTTTAAGGTTTACATTAACAAATGTTCGGTCTTCATAGGACACTTAACACACAACCTCAACAAAGATTAAAGAGACGCAAAGAGCCTTGCGGTAAGGGCAGGATTCCTACTATTTAGCTCCCTGAATCAAAGTTTTATCAAAATTCACTCACTGTTCATTAAGGTAACTGATTGCCTTACCTCAGGCAAGAGCTATTTGTTTTCTAGAGTATTTAGTGGGGAGGGGATTATGGTTCAGGCTGTGACATCTCAACGTTTATGACAAAAAAAATCTCATGAATATTAATTCGACTCATGGCCATGTTGCTGGAGAAATTTTCCCAGAACGACCAGTCCTGTTACCTATTTAATGCTTATGAGTCAAACCTTGCCTTGGTGTAATATTTATAAACTGTTGTCCAGAACAGAGATTTAGCTGTGTGACCTTATTATTACCTATTTATATTAATAAATCAAAGATCAAGTCTGTACTGAGAGCTACTCTCCCAGATGCCAATGCTGAAATATATGTATAACCAGCATATTATATTTGACTTTTTAAAGTAAGGTATATATGTCAGTATTAGCCAATGAGGGTTCTGGTCCTGTGTGTATATATTAATTTGCTGTCTGTGATAGGCTGGTCCAGTGTGTATATATTGATTTGCTGTCTATGATAGGTTATGTCCCTTTTCCAGAAGACATAGACTGTTCTTGATGAGATGTAGACAATGCTTTTACAACTGAATAATTTTTTAACCATGAGATGGTAAAAATGATTTATATCCTGGCATTGCAAAATAAATGCTCCAATGCAGTCACATAAAATGAGTGTGTGAGATACAGTTGGCCACGTTTCAAACATCAGTTACCATGGTGAATTGTTAGGCTGCTTCAGTGGTTGCCTCTACAGAATAATCAATACCAGTGACATCACTGAATGACTTTAGGCTCAATAGATTAATGGAATTAATCAAGCTTAATGACAAATTAAGTATTCTAATTAATCAAGACAATTGCAATGCAGCAAAGGCGGGAATTACCTCACAAACTGCTGTAACATTGGAGACTATTTGACCAAAAAGGGCACGCATCAGGGATTTGGCAGTGTTGTGCTAAATCACTCTACATCAAAATCCGGAGGATGTCAGGATGCCCCAAATACAGTTGCTTTTTTGGAACCATTTTAAGGAACAGAATCCTTATAGCTTTATTGTTGATGCTTATTGATGTTCATTAAAACAAAGCAGCAACTGTTACTTGCTTTATTGGATTTTTGGTAATGATTTTAGTATTCTTAGACAGCTAAAGTGTTTGGACTCTCTGACATGTTTAAGCAGACATTTTATCTACTACCAAAGACATTTTATCTAGTACCAAACAGTACTGAGTGAGACTTCACTAAAAAGTTCATTAAAAAGTTAAGTAAACAAATTTACCTAAATTCATTAGGCTGGCTTAGTAACTGCATCAAATTGATGCAAATAAATGGCTTATTGCTGGGCAGTATTTTAGTGAATTAAAACACAGGGAGTCAAACTGAGTCAAAAGTAACATTATCTTTTATGTCCGTCACAAAGTTCTCCTCCATTAACTAGCTATCAATCAAACAAAACAAATCATGTTGGTTTGCCAGGGTTTTGTAAGGTCAATCAAACCACTTACATTAAAATGTATATAAATCCCAATGACGGGCTGCTGAGCCATTTGAATGAACCAATTACTCATCAGCCTTTCAAATGCACTGCAAGTCAGCTCTTTTTTCTTGTTTTGACATACTCTATAGCATGACAGCCTTTTGATGCTTCTGTTGATTGCTTCCAAACATGCTGAGTCAAGCAACAGACAGTGAGTAACTGCCTCAAAGAGAAGCCCATTCTCTTTCACAGACGTCAGTCTAGGCTGTCTGTGTCTATCTTTGGCAGTTGTCTACTCGGAATTTGAAAAATTGCCTTTTACTCTCCCTCCTCTTTTCGTGTAATGAATCGATTTAGTGTTCTCATTTGTGGTTTCCTGTGTCTTCACCACTACTCTAACAGAGATGTGACCTCAATCCCATACAGAGAACTTTTAGCCTTTATCAGCCAGGCATAGGAAAGAGCTCTCACTGGGTGCTTAGATTAATTATGGATCCTAAGCCTACTCATTATGAAGTATATGCATGGACAGTTTGATAAATCTTTGCAGTGGTTTTCTTCAGTAAAGATAAAAACTAAAATATTCAAGAGGTTTCATACAAGCCAGTAGTCCCCAAGAGCAATCCTTGAGAAGCCTGAACAGAATGGGGCTGTTTAAAGCTGAACTTGCTTAACTTTAATATGACTTCTTGCATTAACCTATTTAGTTATTTTAGTCAGTGTGGGGTTGCCCCAAAGTGACTCAGAATTAGATTTTGGAGTCTGTTCTTTGTAGTCTCTCTATATAAAGACCTTTAAAAGCCTGCAGAGACACTGTTATCTCTGACTTAAGCTCTTCACATTGTTACCACCACATTTGTCATTACCCTCTAGAGAGGTCTTTTTTTTAGTAGAGTGGCCTTAAACCGACACAGATGTAAAAGAAGCACGATTTATTAATTATATGAAAAGCTTAAAACTGTTCTGTGAACTGCCAATCACAGACATATTACAACAGGATTTAACATCATTTTAAATCATGTAGGAATATGCTAACGTCATGTTGGTTTTGTCAGAGGTCTGCATGTTCAGTGTGTCTTTTGAAATGTTCCCTTTGGGCTGCAGCCTCAGAAGATTTTGACTTTGTATTTTATTTGGCTGGAGGTCATTTTTGACAAGAGATATTTTACTGTCTAATTTTATCAGATGATGTGGGAAATGTAGCGGACATTGTTAGATAAATATTATTTAGTGAAAGCATGAAGTGCATGTAAACTAATGGCTCACTTGAAATGTTTATCCCATCAATATTTTGTTAGACTTATGCTACATGACTTAATTTTCTTTTCCAGGCATCTGAGTACAGTCAAATTAATTAGCCTTCAACACTTGTAAAGTGGAAGTTAATGCGCCTACACCTTATTTGAGCATTGCCTAGAAGTTTTCCCATTTTCTTTTTGGCAAATGATTAACCTGTTGGATAGTTCTGTGCTTTGGGTGGGCCCCCTTGAATCTATTACAGGCAGTGCTTTTTGTATTTGGTAGAATGAGCAAGTGTTGATTTTTGATATTCATTTTTTCGTGGGATAGTCATATGGAAGGACTTTTGACAGAAAATGATCTCTTTGGGGTTCTTATACCAGTTCTGTGGCTATATTTATTTTCATATTATTAAGTTTAGTCAAGCCATTTACTGTTGTAATTTCTGCCATTTTTATATTTTTTCCTTTCATGTTAAAAATGTTTGTCCCTTTTGTAAGTGTTTGACTGTTCTACTTGCTTTTATTTGTTATGAATTTCAGTTAAATTTACATCAATATTGTTGATGTAGATTTTGGACCAATCAGACAGACCCTCAAGCATGGTCATTTGGAAGAAACAAGCTTCATAGTGGCAGAGATGGGAATTAGATTAGAAGCTCAGTCACTTTTGGAAGATGTTTGAAGATGAGATGTTAAAATCTTCAGAAGCTAACAGCGAATGCCTCAGTTCCAGCTGGCAGAGGCATATTAGTTAATTATGCACATTAACCACATAACACAGAAAGTCTGCCAGAGTGCACTTGGCTCTTTTTAGAACTTTCTTATTACAGAATTATCACAGCAATGCAGACATATGCTAAATGTTATGCTGACCCTGCTAGTACAGCAACAGTTGCTACAAAAGAAGCATAGGAGGCTGGGTTTCAAATTATACTGTGAGAGTGTTTTATGTTTGCTCTTTTTAATTAAAATGCCCCCAAACCCAATCTGTTTAATCTTCCACTTCTTTACCTGTGCAATAGAGGTTTAAGACAGAGATAATAATAAAAAGGGCTGTCAAAGTTCATGTTCACATTTAAATAATTAACTATGTCTAAAACTGATTTTTATGCATTTAGCACATTTATGGCATTATAACTGTCTTTGGTCTGATCTGAGCACACAACAATTCATAGCAGAGCTCTTTATTAATGGTTAACATTTGGGAAAGACAATCTTGACAACATTTAGCAAAAGTAAACTCATTTGCAGTCTTTGTATGGTGGAATTTAATATCGAAGAAACTCAAGTGTAAAACCTTGCCAAAAGTAATAACACCCACACAACTGCAGGTCAGTGTCGTGCCTTTGTTTTACATCTGGATAGAAAGCAGATTTTTATTTTTTTATTTATTGCATTGTTGCATTGAGTTTGCATGTGAATTAAAGCAGTTTTTAAAGCAAAGAATGTGTTGCTGAAACATACAGTACCATTATTGAGTGCAATCCACATTAATTGCTAAAACCTGTTTAATTGTCTTTCCTTATAAAAGAACTCAATGTGTTAATTGTGTTCACAATTATTTGTGCAATTGATTAATTATTTTTAAGATAGATTATTATGACTGATCATGGCCAAAAATATCAGCATCTCTTAGAAAATTGTTGCCCTTGCAAATGTTTAGGTATTCACGTGCTTATTGTTTTTGTTTGCACTGGAACAACACAATAAAACAGAGAAGTCAAATCTGATATAATTTTACACAGAACCCAAAAAATGCCCTGAACAAAATTATTGGCACATTGTCAAAATTGTAAGAAATAAATGCTTTTCAAATATGTGAGGCTCCTGTAATTTGTATTTACCATGTGCATTTATCTGTGGCAAGTAACAGGTGTGGCAATATAGTAATCACACTTGCAACCAGTTAAAATGGAGAAAAGTTGACTCACCCTTTGTGTTATGTGTCACACTGAGAATGGAGAAAAGAAAGAAGTGTAAAGAGTTGTCTGTGGATTTGAAAGAAAACATTGTTGGGAAAATGTGGACAATCTCAAGGCTACAAGTCCAAGGCTACAAGTGTGAATGGTATCATGAAATCTGATGATTACCAAAGAATTTTGGGGCACAACATAGTGGCGAGTGTCAGAAAGCTGCGTCTTCACCAGAGGTCATGGGTCTTTCAGCAGGACAATGACCCAAAACACACTTCAAAAAGCACTAAAAATGGTTACAAACAAAGCGCTGGAGAGTTCTGAAATGGCCAGCAATGAGTCCAGATGTGAATCCCATAGAACACCTGTGGAGAGATCTCAAAACAGCAGTTGGGAGAAGGCATCCTTCAAATCTGAATGACCTGGAGCAGTTTGCAAAAGAATAGTGGCCAAAATTCCGGTAGAGAGGTGTAAGAAACTCATTCATGGTTACAGGAAGCGACTGATTTCAGTTATTTTTTCCAAAGGGTGTGTTACCAAATATTAAGTTAAGGGTGCCAGTAAATTTTTTCACATATATATATATATATATAGATGCGAGATTTGGGCATGAAAACAGAAAAGGGCATATGGTGTCTTTATGGCTCCTGGCCATGTCTTATTGTACCTGGACCTCAAGGATTCTTGGTACTGTACTGTTCACCTCACCACATGATGTCATTCATGGTCATATGCTGTTGTTGACCTTGACTCAACATTGCACATCTGGTAAAGGACCTTTTTTTGCTGTGGTGCGGCATTTAGTAAATGAACACTTAACTGTGAATGGCTTGTATTACGTTTTATAATGGATGCTTTCATATATCTTTTGTTTCTCTAATTGCATTGCTACTTTAATATGCATGAAGATAATTGTTATGGAAGAGACTTCAGCTCCGCCTCCTCTGTGCCACAGAGGGAACCGTCGCCAGAGTATTAAGTTTCATATCCGGACTACATTTCCCATAAGCCTCCAGTCTAGGACTGATTAACTTCCGGTTGCACCACTTGTTAATTGTTAACCGCTCTATTTAAACTTCTTGGTTGATTCTTTCGATGCGAAGTTTTGTTTTGCCCTGGCAACATTACTGAGTGTTTTCTATTGTGTTTGATTATTCTCTGTTTGACCCTTGGATTGTTTACTGTTGTTTGCCGCCTGCCTTAACTACTGCTTTGTGTTATGTTATTGATCGTTTGCTGCCTGCCCTGATCTCTGCCAGTTCTTCGTTTGTGCGTTGTCTAACCCCTATTGCTCTGTTTGCCGGTGTTTTGACCATTGCCTGTTTGACCACATTTAAAGTACTGCAAATGGATCCACATGCCTCAGCCTCTTTAGTACAATAAAAACTGTTAATATGCATGAAGATATTTAGTAAACACAGTTCCCTTTTGAGGGAACTCGACACTGCATCTGGTTTGATGCTATTGGGAATGCCTCCTTGTGATTGGTGTCTGAATGTCTCATGTTTAATCACGGCAATCTAATTGGCCCATGACCGAGCTTGATGCACATCAGGTGCACCTGTTAGTATTTATCGCACCTGTAGAGAGTGTCATCAGCTTTTTTGTCTTCAGGAGACATTTGTCTGTTGCTCTCGAGTTAAAATGCCAAAAGACCCAGCTGCAAAGAACCTCAGAAAGTTTGTGCCTTCGTGTCAAAGGTTTCTGACACCTGAGAACACGTGTGTTGTGTGACTGGGCAAAGATCATGTACACTCAACTCTCGAGGGCACATTGAGAGGGCTTCTTGATGAAGAAGCTCTGCTCTTGTCTGACTGGGTGAGCCTGGGTGGAAACCCTGTGGATCCAGTCCAGCTGTTGCTGATGCTCAGTGGAGGCTCGTCTCACAAGATTCATGATATGCTGGCATGATATGCTGAGTCAGAGGAAGCATTTGTGAGTGCCTTCTGATCTGGTGGATATTATCCTGCTGTCAGTGAGCCAAGATACGCAGGATGTGGCTGAGGAGGCCAGATTTTGGGTGAGCTTTCGTGAGGTTTCTTGACGAGCTATTCCTGGCTGGTCATGGCTACAAAGCTCTCTAAGCTGCTCTTTCTCCTTATTCTCATGCAGACCTTGGAAGAAGCAGTATTTCTCTAATTTTAACTGCATTTGCAGGCGAACTGCGCAAAAGCGGAAGGAATACGAAAGCACAGGCATGTGGGGCTGCCTTCAGTTAATGTAATGCTTGTGGACGATCTCTCACTGGGTGGAGCTTCATCCCTGCAGGTTCTGACTCTTCTCTTTAGATAATTTTGGGTTACATTGCATCTAGATGGCACAGCATATGTGACAGCAGGTTAGGCTGGT
This sequence comes from Botia almorhae, assembly GCA_036877575.1. NCBI lineage: Eukaryota > Metazoa > Chordata > Actinopteri > Cypriniformes > Botiidae > Botia > Botia almorhae. The sequence goes on from JAZGTJ010003576.1 coordinate 10,322, forward strand.
GCTGCACTGCATATGATGACCTTAATACAGCTGTACCAAGCCGACCTGCTCAAGTACTTGTATTGGAGGAGGTGTTTTCCCTGATGTGGTGGCTGAGCTTTGTTGCTCTACAGATTTAACTTCCTCCTAGCCCTCAAGCTATTTTGCACATCTGTATAAAGGTTAAGAAGTTTAGAGCAACTAGGGTGCAGTCTTAGGCCTTATAATGTGGTGGTTCAAGTCCTAATCTGATGCTCCTACACCCAGCCACCCTACTACCCTCCTACACCAAGTGATGGCTATGGTGGCCTTTAAAATCTTTTCCTACTCTTAGAGTTCAGTAAGATGACCCCATATAAGATCTTAGAGAATAGGTGTGCTGAGAAGTCATAGCCCGTTACTGGCTATACCCCTCTGGAGTATCAGTCCTAGAGGGTGAAGTCTTCGTCATGCGGTGGTCACCCTGTTGCTGCTGAATACAGAAGACCTAGGTTTGAATCCCCTCGCTAGAACCCCACGAGGTCCTTAGCCTTTTCACCTTTTGGCTGTCAATGAGGATAGCATGTTGGATGATAGCAGCTAGCGATTAGCTGGCTCCTGCTTTCTTCCAGGTTGTGTTGCACCCTTACTATAAAGAATTCTCAGCTACCTGTCAAGCTTATTAGAGAAGTCCTTACTAGCGCTGCTTGTGGTCCTCTGCTCCGTTTAAGACCCTCAGATAATAATATAAAGGGGGAACATTAGTTATGGGTGGTTGGGGCCAATCATTCTCTTGCTCCCCTTGGATTTTTAATTTTCTGAGATGTTTGAAGTAGCAGTCGTCTTGCTATGGTGAGTCCTTTGTCCTCCCTAAAGCAGGATGTAGGTATAGTAGTACTCTGCTCCCCCAAGAGCTCAGCCTAGCCTTTATTCATCTGGCTAAGTAACATGCTTGGATGGTGTGCTGACACTAGCCTGGGAGATCCATGTCAAGCACCTCCTTCTGTATATAGTGTGAATTTTTTTTAACAGGCCTCTTTTTTAACAGACTCTCTCAAAGGCAGAATCTGGCTTATGTAGCTGGCTCAATGGCGTGTGTCTTTGGCATGCTGACACTAACCTGTCCCAAGCCAAACACCTCCCTGTGTCTCTAGTGTAAGCTTTTTTAACAGGGCTTTGTGTTTGGGTAGTGATTAGAGAGAAGTCTTTGTCACTAGCAGTGCACGAGTAGGGTGTTGTTGTGTTATGTCTATGGTGATTGTGCTTCAGCAGCGACCATGTGGCAGCCTTGGAATTGTCTTTCTCATAGCATCAAACCAGATGCAGTGTCAAGTTTCCCTGAAAGAGAACATCTCTCGGTTACATATGTGAGCTTGATTCTCTTAGAAAAGGAACAAGACACTGTGTCTCATTGCCATGCTTCACAGGCACCTGTTTACATTTCCCTCTGTGAAAAAGTTGATGACGCGTTCTACAGGTGCCATAATAATAATTCTCACAGGTGCATCTGATGCGCATTGTTGTGGGCCAGTTAGATTGCCACAGTTAGACATAACATTAAAACACCAGTCACACTGAAGGCATTCTCCATAGCGTCAAATCAGACAGAGTGCTTTCCTGTGGCCTAGGCCTTCCTGTAGCTCAGTGGTTTGAGTATGGTCATGGGTTTGATCCCAGGGATTGCATTTCTTAGAAACGATGTATAGTATAATGCTATGTAAGTAGCTTTGGATAAAAGTGTCTGCCAAATGTAAATGCATTGATTGTTATTTTAAAGATGTAAGCTATGTAACTGGCTTTAAGCATTTGCATTAGTACTGCATATGCATATCATGTGCAGAATATGATGGTTTGTCTGGTCAACTGTAAAAATATAGTATTCCTCAGGTTTATTTTCACTCAAAACTATAAATTCTGCCTTCATTTACTCACCATTATGTTGTTCCAAAACTTTTGTTTCACTCTGTCTCTCTTTTTGAAGAATATCCTGATAACAGCTTTCCATATACTGAAGGTGAAATGTGACTGGGTTTGTCAAGCCATAAATAAAAAAAAATCACCATAAAAGTATTTTCCAACCTTTAATTCTTTAAATATGCCATGTGACTTATCACAAATCTTATAAAGACTACATACAATAGCGCTAGATGTTACTGAATAGATGTTAACCTGTTCAAAAATAAATCCTTAAGACTGTTCTAACCCCACACAAATCAATACAGCTCAGAAATCTCACAAATGACGCTATTTGCAGGTTCTGACACTCTTTTTATCTGATAGCCATGTGTTTTCTCAGTTAATTATCTCCTTTGCCATGGTAAATAAGCCAGTTTGTCTGTTACTCTCCACTTAATTAGGTGTGTCTTTATGATAGCCATCTAGTATAGCAGATTGTCTGAAGATGCTGTTATGTGATTAATCTTTCTTAACTAGACTCTCATTACAAAGCAGCAGACAAAGTGACTTCTTAGTGACTTCTTAGTCATTTATGTATAGTGGTTTCCATAAACCACTTAAAGTGTCATTCAGGTCAAACAGTATCACTGTTTGACCTAGAACTGTTTTCTAATCTTTTTTTTTTTGCAAATCAGAGTTTTAATTTATGCTTTTGCAGTTTGCGTTTTCAATCTGCAAATTCACTTTCAAAACTGTGGCACAAACCTTATGTGTGGGCAGAGCTTAATTTTTTTTTACTCCTATTGGCTAGTGATATTTTGATGGACAGCTCTCTGACCCGGAATTAGATTCTAGAGGAGCAGATTGTCGTGAGCGATCTGGATGCGGTTGTTTGTATTGTTGTAGGGTTTATTCTGTGCAATGACTGTAAAGTACATATTTAATTAGCATTTCAGTTAGTAATAAATATTTAGGGTTTGAGTTGTCTTATACAACTATTCCTTCAAGTTGAACTCTCAGAAGCATCACAGAACTTCTTAGTCATCATTCTCCTTAGCTGTACTCCTGTCAACCTCAGGAAAGTTTATGTAATTCAGGTATATAAAAGGTATATTCAGTTCATCTAATACACAAAAAGACGTGTTACAGTTCAGCTAAAAAAGAGATAATTTTAGGAAATACCAAGTCAGTACGTAATAAATGTGCCAAAAAAAGACAAACGCATCATACCATACTACAAATTGAACTTTCATTAATTATATTTCGCAAAAACTGTGCATCTTCTTGTTCAGTTGGTAGAGCATTGTGTTAACAATGCAAAGGTCGTGAGTTTGAGTCCCAGGGAACATATGCACTGATAACTTCTTCACAGACAAGCATGTAATACTATTATTTCAATAGTGATTAGAAAAATACCACTACGAATAACACTTCTAAATAATAAAGATAAGACAAACACATTTTATTATATTTCAGCTTAATGAAAACGTTTTTGAAAGCATAGTTTCAAAAGAACTTGACAGTCGGCAAACCTGCTAACAGACACAACAACTATACAAATAACTGTATTCAGATCGCACTCCTGCACTTAAGTCTTGTTAAGATTGCTGGCTAAGATTGCTTATTTTTGTTAATGTCACCGAAGTTTGCGTTTGCACATTTTTATTGGCACTAAATTAATTCCATAGTAAGTTGTTTATGAAAAGTGTCCCCCTTTAAAATTTAGTTAAGTGAATCTTACAATTTCTTATTTTACAATTACCAACAGTGAATCTTACAATTATTGATTTATTCATTCATTCATTCATTTTCACAAAATGATTTACACTTACATACTTACATTTTTTTAATTACCCAGTAGCCTAGTTGACAATTAAGTTTTTTGCCATTGGCAACACATTTATTTGTTTTCCTTGACTCACTTTTATTAAGTAATGGGTAGAGCTTGACAGCTGCAAATCAATAGATCACCCAAATAATGTAGATCCATCATTTGTTTACTCTCATGTTGTCTCAAACCTGTATGATCTTTTTGTGGAACACAAAATGTAAATTTCTGAGAATTGCACTGCTCTTTATTTTCCATACAATTGTATGTCCTTTTTGAAGCTTCAAAGACTAAGAACCCATTCATTGAAATTGCATAGAATTAGAATGACTAATTTGCTTCCATGCAAAAAAGACATAAATTGTTTCGCACACCCAACTAATAATTCCTGTCTCCATACACCGCAACACATTTTACTGTTAACAAAAACAACATTCTGTCCTTAATCTATCCTCAATTTCACAACTCACAAAACAGACACATCTTACATCATCCTTTGTAGTCTCTACACATGGTAACCTGCTACACTGACACTACTGATCAGTCCATGCTTGAACAAATTGCTCAAGTCTAGGAGCTTGGGCGTGGGACAGTAATTAGGAGTAATGCAAGATTGAGTCCTACTCAGCAGCAATGCTTTGATTAATGTCAGGCTGTCTGAGAACAGAAACGTGTTTGTTTTAATCAGAAGGTCTTGTATAATTGCTCTTTGTCTGGAGTGCTGTTTTTGTATGTAACCTGGGTGCTTCTGGCAATGAAAGCGACTTTCCTTACTCGACAGCACGGGTTGCTTCTTGTCATGTCCACAGCTTAAAGCTGTAACTTGCACGTTGATTAAATTTCTGCTCTGTCTCAGTCGTTTATTATATACACACTTCAAAAATGGAATGTGTCACCACCCAGGACAACATATCTTGAGAAAACTGCTGCCTTGGAAAAATAAGGGATTCAACATGACAGAAGTTGAGCGAAATTGTAATTGTCTCCTCGAGCTGTAATGATGACTAGCTAAATAAAGGCTGGGGCTACTGCCGTTTTGATTAAATGTCACACATGAAAAATGAAGCTCAACAAGCGATCGTCGGTTCTCATGGAAAGAAATTTGACGGTATTCACCCGGATTTCCCATTCATAAAATAGAACCAGTCCACAAATAGATTTCGGCACACTAAATTGTTCAGAATATGTTAACTGGTGCTGTTCTAAAAGTCTAGTGAAACATTTTAACCACATTGCGTCAAGTTATTAAAGAATCATTTGTTAACATGTATTGCTTAATACTGAATGAAATAGCTTATTTGTCTTATTACCCAGTCTTGTAAAAAGATCAATAGAAACATTACCTGAAGCCAGGTTGTCTTACAGAGTCAGAATTCTGATACAATTATTGAACAGAAAACGAACACTTTCATGATGCTTGGTTCATGATGCTTGGTTCAGATCCAGCACGCAAGCCTGCAAATAAAATGAAATAGTTCCCTCAGTGAGTTAAATCACATTTTTCCTGTTCATTTTTTTTATTTTTACAAACAACAGTTTACCTGTACATCTACAATATATATTGCCCTGTTATCAGCCCAGACATATTTCCCAAGTCTGATGTAAATCACTCAATGCACTCAGTAAATATGAGACACTTCTTGTACCATTTTCCTATATTGCCTCGCCATGGCAACAAAGTTTGTGATATCAAAAATCTGTTCACAAATTAGCATTGTCAATGCCTTTATTCTGACCATACGTTTTAAGTGACTTGGATAAATTTAATGGGACTCTTAAACTCTGTTTTAAGTGACAGACTACCTTCTGCCAGTTGGTGGCACTATGATTGTGACTAACAATAGACACAATACTGTAGCCATCTACTGTGTCATCACTCCCCAGGACTAAACATGAAGCTCATGTTTGAACGAAATCACTTAATTCATGCCTCAGATATGAGACACTTCCTGTTTACCTGTTTGCCATTAATTTATTTCCTCTCAATGGTAATAACATATAAGATGTGTTTTTACAGTGTTTTTGAGATTTGTTAAAATTACAGAGCCCCCCCCACCACGCTCATGTCTAGGCTTTTACCCACACCTAACAGCCGACCAGTATTATGTGTTTGCCAAATTTCATGCCATTTCAAACATATTAAAAGTCTCAAATACAAATCCTTCTAGAATTTTACATCAGCCATGTCTCCACATTATTCTGACAAAGTCTAAAGTGACTTGGCTAATTGTAAGTGGACTACTTTAAAGTTGATATTAGGTAAAGCACCTCCTGTTGCCAATTTATGATGTTATGACTATTGTAATTCAGACAAGTCATATCAGTGTCATCAGCCCATATTCCATTCAAACATATTCCTCAGGTTTGATATAAATCATTACTCAATGCATGCTGTGGATATTAGAGACTTCCTGTTTCCCATTTTTCGCCATTTACCACCATGGCAACACAGTTTGAGATATCTTAAACTCACATTTTTTGATCACCCTGTCTGATTTATTTTGTGAATGACCAGCTGACTGTACATTATCCATTACTCATTAAAGCGATTTCTGTGCTATTGAGGATTTTTTTCAAACTGGTTTCTCATACTAATTGCCTCTTCTGTCATTGATCAGATAAAGAGAAAGTCTTACCTCAAGGTCCCAAGCAAGAAATTTCTAACATAATCATGTTTCTTGTTTTGTTATTATTTATTTGGTTAAAATAAACTTCCTGGTTGGTACAAGACAGTCCTAATTACCCTGTCTGATTTATTTTGTGAAAATTACCAGCTGACTGTACACTATCCTTTACTCATTTGTTAAAAGTTTTTCTGTGCCAATGATGATTGTTTCCAAACAGGTTTCTCATATTAATTGCCTCTTCTGACATTGATCGGATAAAGAGAAAGACATACCTCAAGGTCACGCCATTGCTTGAGTTAGAAGCTGACATTTCAGACAATTTTAGCTTACTTAGATTCTTCGAAGATGGTTTTCTTACAGTTGCCTCTGCACATTAAACTGCTAAGGGAGAAAGTATTGTTAACAAAGAAAGTGACACTTTTTAAATGACACATAATTTACATTTTATTTATTATTTTTTACTGTCACTTTGTTTGTGTGCTAGAATGAGGATGTAACAGATGTCCATAAGTGTGTCTGTCAGAGGTGTTTATTTAACACCATTTGTGTAGGTGAAGGTCAGAAGTGTTAAATCAAATGCATCTAGGTATTTGTGTGGGCAGGTGCTGATGTGGTCGCCAAAGAAACAGCTAGCTCAGGCGAACTAACGATGGGCTATCACAGGTACCCAAGACTAGTCAACATTTGCAGATGGGCAGAAAAACATTGTTCCTCATCATTGCATGAGCTTCTACAAAGTGTCTTTTGTCCTTGCCTAACCATTTGGTGACTTTGTTTTTGCTCCATTTCCATGGCGGGAATACACAGTCTAATGCTGATGAGTGTATGAAAGTGTCACTTATACATTTGTCTTGGTGTGAACCAAATTTACCGAAATATGACATTGAAAAAGCATCAGTTCAGCTTGTTGTCAAGATTTGAGAAGTGTTTATCTTTCTTTCAGAGTGTTTTGACAGATATAAAGTATGTGGGTGGTTGTTTACATACTTTGGGGAGTTTCTCACATTCAGAACTGAAAGTCAGGTGAATGTTAACACTTAATGGCATTTGTGGATGATCTTTAAAGTGACTAATCTAATAGAAAGTGTTTCTAATGCAAATCACAGATGACAATTAATCCAGGACCATCAGTTTGATGACGGTCAATGAAAATTTCACTTTACCCAATTTGAGATGATTTCCCTGAGTATCCATTGTAAATTAAATTAGTCGATAAATGTTGTTACTTTAGGAAGAGATGAGATGTGTATGTTTTAATTCAATGATTTTCTTCATTATAGCTCTCTGCTTAAAAAGGATTATCACTGAATTGCTGTGCCTTTCCACATGTCCTTGATAGGCTAAGGATTGTGTTTTTGTAATTCGACATGTTTTCCACTGTTAGATTTCCTCGTATTTGGCTGACCAGTTGTTGGGTGGCTCACCAATGTATCAGATTTTTCTAATACATAAAATAAGTAAGCTTGACCAAAGTTCAGGGGAAAAGAGTTTATTGATGGAAGTCGTGTAGCATAGCCGTCTTCTAGATCTTAACCCAAGGTACTGTCTGTGTGACCAGACTTTATACCTGGGAACAAAAGACCCACAAACATACAATACGAATGCAACTGGGACCTCCTACTGGAGGCTTTACAACAGGCAGGCCATTTGGTTCACACCTTTACAGACCAACTGCAGGAAGCATGATCCATCCTGGGTGTGGATCATTTGATTGTATAGTCATTTGGTTCACAATGCAATGGTTCACACTTTTACAGACCAACTGTTGAATTCGGGGTACAGTTACAATGCAACACATCAGATGTTGATTTCGTCTAGGGAACTGTAATCCTTCACCACGTTAAATTATTATATTGTTTAAAAATTGGCTTGTGACATTCCTGGAATCTGTAGATTGATAGCACATAAAAATGTATACACATGAAATAGAATACGTAGGTTTATTTGTTGTTATTCTGTTTCTATTCAAAAACAAATTTAATGCAAACACTGATCTTGTATGTAATAAGTATGGATGGGCAAGTAGTCAGAATACAAAATATTCTGTGAGAACACATTTGACAAAAATATTTCATTATTTACTCACTCACTACTTTCAAGCCTCTCTGACTTTCTTCAGTGAAACACAAAATGATTGAAGAATTGAATGGATTGGAGTGCTGCCTCATTTCATGCAGTTTTGTGCCCTTGTCAATGTTTAAAAAGCCTATGACCCTATTCATTGTAATTGTATATAATATAATGACCGAGCCATATTATACATGAGGTTAAGTAATGACAGAATTGGCATTTTTTGTTTAAATATTTAAATCATGAAAAACAAATCAAAAAGAAAAGCTTTGCCATGACACTGGTCCATTAGTTATAAGTGGTACTACATTAAACTACTTTGACATTTATAACCAATTTACCAGTTTGCAAGCTCTGCTATGACAGTTTTATCTTCGGACAGTTTTATCTTTGAAAATAGATTAAGGGAAATCCTTGGCAGCATTATTCTTAAATCAGTGCTTTTGTAAGTTTTGTGACAAGCGACGAAGCAACAAAAAAATTTATGTTTGGCGCATGACCTGATAAATATCTAAGCTCCTGTCTTGTCCTTTTACAGATGAGCAAGAGTGATTCCCAACATCTACTGACTAGCAGGAACTGCATTTGTCACCTTAAGAATGTCCTTAGCTCTTAACTGGATTTGAAGCATGAATGACTAAAGAGATTGATTTCCTCCAGGGAGTAATTTCTTTAAATGATCTATAGCTATGCTACAATGGATGAATAAATCGATTTTGCAGTGTTTTTCTTTTTGAATATGTGTTGGAGCCGTAAGCCACAGCAACGCTAGTGCAGTCATATTCAACTCATTGTGAGTAAATGAGATTTCTAAGAATGTTCACCAAAGCAGATGCTTTGTTTTCAAACTGGCTTCTAATTGAAAGAATGCACTTTTTCCTTTGTTATTTTCACAAGGTGTTTTTGTTTCACTGAAGCCATTGTTGTGTAGAGCTTTTAGACAAGGTTTGGTTGTGTAAATTATGCATGCAGAGCAAGCCTGCTCTGAATTGTGAAGCTGTCAAGTCTTTTCGAATTTGGATGCTTGCTATGAATTGGAGATGCTTTTACTCATGAAAATGTTGTTTTTGTCTGTCTCTCCCTCCCTCTCTCCCTCTTTCTTCATCCTTCATTTTCTTTCAACAAGAGGTATTCCATTTTCCAGGTCTGATTTGTATGCAGTTTGTTAAGCAGTGGAACTAATTAATGTAATAGGATGAAAAGAAGCAATTTATGTGTGAATCTGTACAGATGAAGAACGATTCATGCTGGAAGGACTAGTGACGCACTAAAATATTCACCACAAGAGACTAATTGCTTTTAGTCTTGTCTGTTTTGAAGATCTCAGACTTGCCTTGTTCTTAAAACTAGCTAACATATTAGATCTGTTTATGTATGCTTCTATCCAAAACAGATGACACAGACACATGATTGAAATTGTTACATTTCTAAATGAAACTATATGCAGTTCCGAATGACCAGTGACTGATGGGTAACAGAGAATAATTCCCATCATCCCAGAATAACAGTTACAGTCTTCAAATTTGAAAAGGCAAGCAACTTTCCAACAGTGATGATATTTAATATTACTCCAAAGGGTTCTGGGATGGTTCAGTGGGTATCCCTGGTTCCTGGTTCAATCCACATTTGGAAGTGGCTCAGATCAGATAAATAAAAACTTTGCTTGCTGTATGACATTGAAGAAGCTTCAGTTTAGACAGCATGTCCGTTGCACGGCAACACGCAGCTGTTGATACTGCTTTGATTTTTTTTTCATTAGAAGAGCAGAAATACAAATTAACTAGCCATGTTAAGTATAAAATACAGACCTCTGTTTAGTATGTGGTTTTAACATCTATTCTTGTTTATGGAACTGGTTACAGAACACACTTGCATTAATGCTCTTGACCAGAATATCAGCACAAGTGGATGACAGCCATGCGGATACTCAGTACAACATAGTGCTTAATTTTGTATCATTACGTGCACAAAAACAGCTGTTTGACGTGTTAACTAACAGTCTGTGAAATCATTGGGATATCACACCGACTGCACTTTAAGCAAAGCCATAAGGGCCTTGTGCCTGCGAGTGTCACAAAACCCCTCTGATGTGCTATTACCTTGCCCAGTAGCTTGCTTTAAAAGCCTTTGGAGGCCTATTTGATTCCAGTGAAGTGTACCACAAGGAGAGGGGCTGAAATTGTCTGTACTTTGTGTTCAGTTATATTTAAAAGCTGCTTTGGTTATGTTCATTCCAAAGCCCAGATATAAGAACGTTATGTGTTTATACACATAGACTTACTGCAAAAACTTATTTCGGTATTTTATATCTGAAGATTTTACTTCTACTGGCTTAAGCACACATTTGAGCTTTTGTGTGCATGGTACAGGGACTGCTGACCACTTTATTGGATGTTATATGTTCCTGCACACATGCCACGTGTCTTCACCCCCACATGCAAATTTACATCCAACTCACCAGGAAGCATGAAAGTGGGTCAGAGAATATAAGGGATTGTAAAGGGATTGTAAAGTATTCAACACAGAATTGAATTTGTCCAGCAACAGGGACCCCACAATCTCAACAGCATGGCTATATGAAGTCTACTTAATTTTATTTCTTTCAAGCTGGTATGCCTTGTAAGCATTTTTTGTTTTACAATGCCATTACCTCAAATATGGATAGATAAGCTAACGTACGCACTCATCTGAGCAGCTACTTTGTTTTATCTTATCTACTTAATTCTAAAGAAAGAACAATCAGACACATCAAAACATAAAATAGAATGGTACTTTCTTGCAAGTTGGCAATGCTAAACAAATATTATTAATTATGTCAAATTACTGTACAGAAACAATAAATATACATTAGAAAATCAAACAGCTGAAATCAAACAATGATCAACATATGGCAAAAACACAGATTTTCTGTGATTGTGTTGCTTTATTGTAGCAAAAAAATGTAAAGATAAAATTATATCTAGCCTTATATGATCCTATAGTTGCAAAACAATGGTTGTTGATGGAGTGTAATTAAAAATAATTTTTAAGTCAAGGTTTCGATTCTCATCCACAGAGTAATAGAAAGAAAACAAACCATGTCTCCAGTGACCTTGGTCCAGATGCTTAAGTCATGCAACAGTAAACAGAACAGTAAGGCAATGATAAATAGAACAGTAAATACAATAACCACAGAATATATACAAAGAGTGCAATTTAGGCAGATAATATAAATAATATATACATTCAAGAAGTATGAGTACAACACAGTAATGCTCCATTGCACAGAAGGAGCGTTAATTCTACTGAGATTTAAAAAAAAACATGTTTTTCAGTCTTTGGAGCACCAAACAGACCCTTCAGCTTTGAAGTCGCAGTGGCTTTGTCTCTGTTTGTCATGAGGTTTCTTCCATGTTCATCGTACCATTGTGGACTTTTTGCCATTGTTGTGTTTGCCTTGCTTGCTGGAAGGTGTTGGTCAGCACTGTTCTCTCTAAAGCTGCTTTAAATTGAAGTGATATATTGAAGTTAATAAGTCAGTCAGTGATGCTGAGTGGTCTAATGGTTTAGGAAATCTTGATGCATTTGTTCATTGAGCATTCAGGGTTTCTCCTCAAGTGCAGTCCATATGACTGATTTTGATTTCCTCTGCAGCTTAACTGGCCTTTTCTTTTGTTTTATGGTGTAGTTCAAACCATTGGTGACCACAACTCAATAAAAATGACATGTCATAATTCATTCAAAACCAGTCCTATTGTTAAAAGTATAGTTTGGACTTATTTGTCAATATAGTCATAAATTGTTAACAGCTCAAAATAGTTTTTTGTTTGTTTGTTTCATTTAAGCCACTGTCTAAAATATAAAATTTGTCATCACAAATAAATAATTAAATGTACTAATTAAATGTCGTGCACATAGCTATTTGTTACCCTTTGCAAAAAAAGAAAACCGTTTAAATCTGAGTAAATGAAAGTGTATAAAATATTAACCAAATGAAATTTGTATTGCATACTGCTGTGGCAAGCAAGCACATTTCTGCTGAGAGGAAACTTCTTATTGCCCACTTTGCTGTGAATAATTGATGATGCCCACTTAATAAATTTACATTATCTCCCAATGTTATTGTTGATGTTAAGTGAGAGATATTGGCTGTATTGGCTGAGTCCAGTAATCACCTTCTCTCTCTCTCTCTCTCTCTCTCTCTCTCTCTCTCTCTCTCTCTGTTTTCAGGTTGACATGCTTCAGCCTACTAAAATAACAGGCATCATTACCCAGGGGGCTAAAGACTTTGGGCATGTTCAGTTTGTTGGATCCTATAAGGTGGCCTACAGCAATGACGGCGAGAGATGGCACATATATCAGGATGATAAACAGAAAAAGGACAAGGTACTATAGGATTCTCTTTTCTCCTACTGCCAAACGTCAAAAACTTGTGTTGTTAAAAAACTAAAAAAAAAACTTTTATCGAAAGGTTGTTTTGAGTCATGTTGATTTAAATCATTTTTTGCTAAACTTAAACACTATGTCATTACTGTTTTCATAAACTTGGTTTTACATCACAAAGTGAATTAAAAAGTACCTCCTTCCCTGGAAAAAGGCTGTATATTCCAGGTCAGACTGTCCCAGGACACCAGACACACAGGACAGCGTCTTTCTCTCTCTCTCTCTCTCTCTCTTTCTTTAACAGGCCTAAGGAAAGAGTGTGCCAAAAATGTTTGTTTACTACGCTCCTGTGGGTTACAAGCTTTCAATACATTGGCCTGAGTTTGTCTTCTGAGGCCTTGATAAATCCCCTATTCTGAAGCTGCTGTCAATATCAATGTTTCAAGCACTCAGCACTCAGAGCATTTAATTATTGAATATAACTGTACGTTTTTGAAGAAAACTTTTGGCATAGAAAATAATTTATCATTTTTATTAGTTTTCTGACTTATAAAGTAACTGCAAAATGACCAACAGAGATCATATTTGCCATTTTTACTTCATAAAGATTTGTTGGCTTTGGAATTTAAAATAGAAAAAGAAAAAAGCTATGGCACAAGATTTTAATGAAACATGGACTTTACCACTGGACATATGCCTGTTTGTAACCTCAATATTTCAGGGGATTTTTGTCGGTTAATTTTAAGTATTGAGATAATTTTTCCATTTGGCTACTGCCAGGAAGAGGGTGTATGTGCCATGGGAGGGGCGGAGAGCTGGTGAGTATTGGCTGGCTCATAATCAGCTCCTTGGCAAGCCAAGTAAAGCAAGGATCTCAAGATACAAATTTGAAATGTCAGAGATAGCCCCCCACATAGTAAAAAGATTATCAAAACCTGATCCTACATCCTGGTGTTTTTTACTTCCTGAAGATTTTTCTCTTGGCATGAGTATTTTGATTCGGATTTATGTTCTAAGCTTCCACTGTCTGATATAAAGCTCCATGTCACACTTTATTTATTAGTAACAAATTATTTATTTAATTGAATAATATAACACAATACAACTTTGAATTAGGGTTTACAAACCACAACTGGATCCTATTTTAAAATGTATTTTAATGTTGGAGCCATGGCACCGTTCGTAGCTTGAATTATCCTTACATCAAACTGCAGTGCTCATGAAGTTGAATATGACATGATAGAGTGTGAAACATGCCCCGAACCCCTGACCCCCTATTTTTATTTCCTGTTGTTCTCTACTGTACATCTAAAATCCCCTTTCATTTAAAAATAGTTCATCCTTAACCCTTTGGCGCGTACGATCACCGGTGTGATTAGAAGTGTTCAGTGGTCACGTGATCACCTGCTAAATGCAAATCTGTGTTCAAACCAGAAATCGCGGTAAACGAGAGAGCGAATCTCTCAGCGTTTATTATGTGTCACAGTTGTTAGGGTTTTTTTAGTCACGTAATGTTTATTTGTTTCCAAATACAGATAAATACAGATAAATAGAAACAAATACCAGGTATAAGGGTGTACTCACACTAGACACTTTGAACCGCACCTAAGCGTGTTTGACCCTTAGAGTCTGGTATGGTTTAACCAGTGTGATTGCTCCAAACACTGCCCAGACACTGTTTGTTTAATCTCTTCAAGTGAGCCAGGGCATGGTTTGGTTGGGCTTGGGCATGGTTCGAATGTAGTGGGATCACTAACCGTGACAGCGCATGGAACAGCTACTCATCATTACGACAACAAACACTTTCTGTTACTACTTGGATAGAACATTTCAACGGGTCTGGTTTTCACCTTGCTGATGAGCAGAATTTGTAGTTTTTGAATTTAGTTGCAGACTCCTCCAAGTTAGCAGTCTCTGTTAAAATGTATGATATGTCGCTACACAACATAAATGATAAATCTATAAGGTAGTGTATTAGTAAAGGTGCTTTTCTTCAAAGCAAAAAGTTGCATTGTTAATTACCTAAGCGTTAATTACCTTTTCTGTGTCCCATTACATAGCAAAAAAATATATATTACAGCACCTTTAATATAAATACTTGTCACTGCTTTAATTTTTGGGTTGAATTTGGTTGCGTAAACCAGTTTCCACTCCTGTAAATAACTGCACTGTCAGTGTATCAATGTACAGAACAAACATAATCATATTTTGCTGTAATATGTATGTTGCCGAAGGTTACCTGCAGTGTGCTTGTTAAAACAGAAATTCTTACTCTGGATTTGACCAAAGTCCATTTGCCACACTTCATCTGAAGTGTTTTTAGCCTCAAGAGACTTTGCTCAATTTAAACACAAGTCATTTTGTTAACACATTATGCTTACTTACCCTATAATTTCTGCACAAACAACTCTGAAAACAAAACAAACACTTCTACCTGTTTCCTGCCAGAAATCATCATCTTCCTCGTAGCTTTTGTCAAAGAAAAAATGGTAACAGCCATGCACAACTATAATTGATTAGTCTCAGGTCAGTGTCAAAGGGTTAATTAGCCTGTGAATAGAACTGTTCCCTCCATGTGCGAGGGGTCAATAGCACATCAGATTGCAGTAAATAAGATCACGTTCCAGGATCAACTACCAATGGATCTCCTACCCCCACCCAAGCACGCCTCCACATTCCCTTAGGTGACTACTCAAGGTAGATGTGAAGCTCTGTGGCCCATGTTTGTTTTCAGTGTGTTGTGTATTATACGCCTCTCTGTGGTAAGCTAAAATATGGTAGTTTGATGAGCTGCAATTTATAGACTGAGAAGATTGATATTCGTTTTTAAAGGTAGGCTGAAAAGAGATGTGATTGGATTCCGCTGATAGGCATGACCCGCAAAAGACAATATATAGAAATCATGGTGTTTCAGTTACATAGTTTCAGATTGTGACTTACCAGCAGGAAAGGCATAAACTCTCTTGTTTTTTTTTTTTTGGTAGTGCATGCCCTTGAAGTTCTCATTGCAGAAATCAATACTGTGGAAACATTGCCCAATGGGTCAAACAGGAGGCACAGACCAGAACAGATTGGAGGGGGAAAGTGTAACTCTATTTCCATCCACTGAGCAGGAAGTTTAAGTGAGGTTTAATCACCCAGAAAGGGCACCAACTTTATCAGTGGAAACGTATTAATGAAAGCATCTTCTGAATTTTGGAGGTGCTCCTCTAAATGTCTGTATTACCACCTGTGAGTCTCAATATAGGTATCAAAGGACAATATATACAGTTTCTTTATTTCAGCATGATTGCAACTAGTAGGTTTTGGAATTACCAACCACTTCTAAGTGACCTTATAATCAGAGCACGGACTCCAACAAATTGTTCCACTTTCACATACTGCAGGTGTTACTTTTAAGGTAAGGTAAATTAAATCCAGAGTATTTTAAGAAAGCCATTGTTCACTTACCATCTGCACAATTTATTGGAGCAATGCAGCAGATTTTTGGCATGTTTAGGTGCCTAGTTCAGACTTATAACTTGGATTTAATAGCTACAATACAGCTTTAAATCTGGCAGTTTCAAGCGCTGAAACCTTATTCCACCCCTCATATCCCCAGCTGCCTTTAACTCAGAAATGCAGTATCATGTGTTTATATTTTTACTTTCACATTTAAACCCTATCTAATGGTAGCCTTAGAGTTCCATTTTGGCTGGCTGTTACAGTTCTAAGGATGATGGGACTTGAAGATGAAATTGAGCACACTGCAACCCACCATTTACTGTCTTTAGGTGAGATGAGCTCTAGAACCTTGTCAGCATTAGCCTGGATAGCCCTTTCTGCCTGGGATATTGACTCACAGTCAAAGGGATTCCACTTTTAACACAGGTTCATTTTTTCCCATCACTAAAAATCCTCATGATGGTTCTGAGAAAAGGTGCCATTCTTTAGCAATATGTCAGATCAGGGCTCGGCAACCTTGGGTACGTAAAAGTAGAAGTGCAGTGCCACTTATGAACACATGCAGATGGTCTGTTTTGTTGTTGCTTTTGGCTTTCAGAATATGTATGTTATTGCTTGCCAACTTTGCATGTAGTAATATTTTGCATAATGCTTTAAAACAAGAATCAAGAAACAAAAGAAAATGACATATTTGCACAGGCATGAAATAATTTATAATCAAGCTTTTCAACCAAGCATTTATAATCCTTGACACACTCAAAACACAGTAATAAGAAAAGGAAGCTATTATCATCATATAACACAGAAAACAACAAAACAATCATTAGTGCAAATAAAACCATTATAGTAACCTGTCCTTTACCATCTTTATATTGATATAATGTAAAAGTACATACATTTTTGAAATGATTTAAAAGCTGTCACCTACTGAGAAATAGGAAAGCTAACTCGTCTCTGAGTAATGAAAAAAATTCGGATTAGGTCCTTATAAAATTGCTTTCCTGCTGAGTCATACCAGATCTTCTCTATTTCTACAGAGCTCAGGGGAAATGGGACAACTGTACCCATGGTTCTCTCACATTCAATCTATTGTTAAAGATTTGTTTGCTGTACAGCACAGTCTGTTCACTTCCTCCGTTTCTATATAGACAAGAGGGAAAAGTAAATTTAGGTGAGAAAATGAAAATGAATGTGCATTAAAAGAGATTGTGTCCTCATTCAGTCCCTATCTTGACACAGCAGGGTATGAGATCAACCCCTTGGGTAAATCATGGTGCCTGCTATATCTACCGTACAACAGTTATTTTTACAGACAGTGTCAGGGTGAGAGCTCAGGCAATACCTCCATCATTAGATGATAATGTTAAGATTGAGTAAGCTAGTGCAGTGCAGATAAGAACATAACTGTGTATAATATAGGATGGTCTAAGACTAGAGCAAATGAGAAGGCTAATGCCAGCTGGCATGACGATAAATCAATATTATACCTTTAGAAAAAAATATAAAAGATGTTTTACTTAATAGGCATTAATACTCATGCATTTAATTTTCACAAAGGTACAATACCTTAATACCCAGAGGTTTCATCATGTCCAAATTACCACCTCAAAGTGTGAATACATTTTTAAGACATTTTTAAGTCACCATTTATTTCATACTTATGACAAGGGATGTAAATATGACATCTCCTCAAAATACGAAATAATATAAATTTTTTCATCCAGTGATACGATGGGGGTATATTGATTTTACGATATTTCGAAAATTAGGACATTTACAACAAAAAATACACTTTATATTTTTTTAATAAAAAATAATAAATAATGGGCACATGATTTGAGGTGACAGTGCCAAAGTCAGCCAAAGTGCTTTCTTCAATCAAAATGTTTTCTTTTTAAATGCACTGACAAGTTTGTTGTGTTTCCGAGTATTTTAGCTGCCACTGGCAACATTTACAAATGACATGGGTTTTCTTTGTCTGCCCATTTATTTTTTTTAAATGCAAAATATTTCCATACCCATGATTTGCATCCAACAGCAGACACAAAATCGCTGCTACCATCGCTTTGTTGCATCAAAATATGACGCACAGGCAGACAGTATAGTAAGGAAAAATTTGCACTTTGGCAAAAATGCGTAGCAGGTGTCAGGTTACACAAAGATGTGGTATTAAAATAAGAGTATCAAAATAAAAGTACCTATATTTTACGTGCCTATATAAAAGTATAGGTACTATATCAAAGTATCATCATTTTTTGTGTGGCATTGACACACATTTACAGCAGTTTTTTATGTACAGTTTATTTTACGGCAATATCTTCAGTGCATTTAGCATATGTAACATGGTCATATAATATAAACATGCACAAGCCCAGAACCCACGACAAATTGTACACATTTTTTATCTGTTTATAATTTATGTAGATTTATTTATATAGATTTAGTAGCAACAGACATACTCTTCTAAAGTGATACCCAGATCTCACTCTAGATCTCGTTTTGCCATTTTCTAAAAGGATTTGAGAATGCCTTTCCACTTTAGGCATCACTTCAGGGATTTTCACACTGATTCAGCTCTGTATGAAGGACCCACTTCAAAGGACATGCTTATGAATTGAGCAGTCTTACAGATTGAAGAGCCTATGAAGTGGTAAAGCGTCCTCCCCTTGTGATCGAACACCAAAAGGCCCTTACTACCAAATAGAATATCCAAGATACCTGATGTGTCTACTTAGATAATCCACCATTTGTTTCTGCATGCCATTGACAGCTCTCAAGACAACTTTGTGTTTCACAGCTTTGCAGTCACAAGCAGAGCAGGGCAGGGATTAGATTAGGCAGTAAACACCAGACAGAGATTTATGGGACGTCTTAGAGACAGATTTGTTTTCCTTGCAGCTTTTATGCATAATCCTTCCAAATGTTTTCTGGTGCACTGGGAGAGTGAGTAATTGAGAGTGACTTGTTTCCGTCATTCCATCAGAGGGTACATGAGCAGAGTGAGATGTCTCGTTTGGTTCCGGTCACAGAAAATGTCAGCGCTGACTGGAGTTTTAGTGATGCTTGCTGTTGCATGGAAGATTGAAATGGATAAGTACAATACAAGAGATGTATGCTACATTACGCTTTGTTCCCTGTACTTCAGGGAAGAGAAGGCCTGGGATGGAAAAGCATTAATATCTACTGTTGTTAATGCAATTAACTTTAATGGCTTCAAGTCAGTGCTATAGTTTTAATGATAAAAACTTCTGTTTAGATTGTCACTATTAAACAATTTATATTTACGATTGATATTACAATCACAATGGCGTTCCAGATGGTGCTTTTCTTCAGGATTCTGTGAAATAGATTTAAACTTCATAAAATGTTAAAAATCTTAATCATTTTATTTTTTAAAAATCTTATTTTTAAATATTTTAAATAAATATTTTAAAAATATTTTAAATAAATTTTTATTTAATAAGATTTTAAATAAAATTTTGGATATGTGTATATTTTTAACCAAAAATATCCATTAAACAAATGAATTTATTGACATGGAATTTTATAAAAGGTGTTCCAATTCTTTGGAATTTTGTGTGGTTTTAATTGTTTTGCAATTGCACATTGTTAGTGTAATTAATATAAAGATGTCTAATATCTGTAACGTGAAACATTCAACGCTTTAAAGAAGTGGTACGCTTAACCAAAACTATTGCAAGTAGGCTCATATTTTACTTCTGCATATATTTATTTAGTTACAGAACCCATCAGGTTTCTAAAATGTTTATTTACATTGCCTTCACCCACAGTCAAAGTCTACAGACATTATCATTAGCTTTGTGGGAAATGCTTGGCATTGAAAGACTTTTCTGTGCACGTACAGTAGATTTCCTGCAAACTTAGCTGCAGAACATCTGATGAGAAGTTCAGTGAAGGAGTTCATGTTTTGAACTGCCCTTTTGCGTGATCAATATTTTATAACATTTCACCTTGCCCTCCCTCCAAGTACATCAGAGGTAGATGAATGTACAAAAGTCCAAGGCACATAAGATGCTTCACCGTGTTTGGAAATCTATAAACAGTAAAGATAAGTAAAGATATATCCATCTTTAGAACTTTTTATGTTTGCACAATGCTGAACTGTATCTAATGATCTGACTGAAGTTAGTTGAGTTGCAAAACAAGACGTTCCATGATGCAGAACAGAATGCTGATTCAGTGTCTGAAAGAGAAATAAAGAATATATCACACCTTCATGTAATGTTTCTGACACTTTTCTTTAAAAAAATCAGTCAGACATGTTTTACTTCAATGCTGTTATTGTTTTGCTCTGTCTAATAATGAACAGTGTGCCGTCAGAAGTCTGAAAGCTCAGCTGCATGAAAACCTGCCTTTGACACCCACATAAAAAAGCTCTCAACCAGCCTCTGTTTTTCTTTTTGCTTGCCAACTGTGAACTTTTCACCCTGTTTTTACAAAGCTTTTTTTATTGTCTATTCAATTCAGAACATGAATTATTTGAACAAGAAGTCTAATGAATATGGGCTTAACTTTGGATATTTTTAATTATTCCAACAGGTCTTTCAAGGAAATTTTGATAATGACACCCACAGAAAGAATGTGATAGATCCTCCCATCTTTGCCAGGTTCATCCGGATCCTTCCGTGGTCATGGTACGGAAGAATCACTTTGCGTGCAGAGTTACTGGGATGCACAGAGGAAGAGTAAAACCCCTATTGTTTTTTTCCCTTTGGTACACTTTGGTCCATACTCAATATAAACTGTGCTTAAACATGTAAATTTAAAATGGGTCTTAGTAGAAATTTTCATTTTTCTAGTATTGTTTTTTTTTCTAAGGAAGTGGGCTTTGAATTATTTGTCCATTCATCTTTATCCTGCCCTGCTTGTTTGTTAATTTTGTGCAATTTAGTAAATGTTATTTTACATCTGTTCCTTTTTTTGATGAGCTTAATGGAGGGTGGGGGTTATTTCACTGTGGTTAAAGCAGTGGAACAATAGCCACTGTACAGTGTCACTTTAAATAACAAAAAATGACATGCAAAGCTTCTTGGACCATAATCAATCAAACAATCACACATACAGAAAAGACTAACATTAATATGTAAAATATGTTTGTACTTTAATTTTAACAGCAGGCCTGAAGTTAAATCACAGCCAACACAGGCATTCTTGTGTAGACAAAAATATGATGGTATTATATTATATGTAAAACACAAAATAATTGCATGACGCATAAGTGGTACTATAAGTATATGACAGCAAGATGTATAAGTTCCAATTTCTCCAGACGAAGCATTTTGTTAGTAATTTTTATTAATCATTTACATTTTTTAAAGATCTGTGTCCCTATACTTTTCTAAAGACACTGTTACATTTGTCATAATGCATTCACGTCCCATGAGCATGAAAGTAAAAATAAAATGACACTGCAGTACTGGAACCACCCATAACAGACTAATCTTAAAGAAATAGTTCATCCAAACTCTGAAATGTATGAATACAAATCTAAAATCGACTAGTGTCATCATTTACTCACCCTCATGTTATTGTAGCTTGTTCAGATGGTATTAAAAAACATAAGGGTGAGTAAATGATGACAATGTTTGTGGTAAATTGATGAACTAAGCATTTAGTAACTTAAAAAAAGGCAGTACACAGGCAGTACACAGGCGGTCCAGACAGGTACATTTTTATAATATAATTAAATCTTTGATTTTTTTCTTTTACATTTTTTTATGTATCCGATATTATTTGTATATTTTCAGAAGTCTCCATTTTTCAGGCTGTTTACCTATTACTTACCTATACTACTGTATTTATTTTATTTCATTTTTTGATTGTAAAAACCTCAGGTTAGATGTCATCTTTTGTAAGTACTTACAATTGTACAATTAAATTTTGTTGGAATGCGAAGTACCTTTGAAATATCCCACGTTTGTGCTTGTGAAGGAAAATGTGAAGGAATACTAACACAGAAAATGTGTTGTATAGCCTAGACTAAGTCAGATTATTCATTTTCCCCTTTGCACATAATGAATGCACCGTTAAATAACAGCTTTCATATATAAAAATAATATATACAGATGTTTATACAGCTGTTAGTTTTTAATTGAAATTTAGTTATTCATTTAAAGGTTGATCACCATTGGTTTGTAAAATCACTGGAATGCATCTTTTATTTGCTACTTTAAATTAAAATTAAGAAACTAGAGGGCCAATGTTATAGTTACAAACGAGGAGGGTGGGGGGGGGTGGCATTATTTGTACAGTCTTCAATGTGACATTATGAAAAAAGAAAAAAAAAACTGTTAACTGTCGAAACTGTGTTGACATGAATTTAGCATATATTATACACCACAATCTGCATAAACATCACATAACATATTTTCTAACAGATAAATGTTTCTCATGTTTATTGACATATATGGAAGTAATATCAGTATTTCTAACATTTAGTCTAACATGCCCTGTGTCTGTGAGATTCTCTAACATTGTTCAAATAATAAGTGTGTGCTCATTTAACAGTTTTGTACAGACCTTTTGAGGGTAACTGTCTATGAAGCAGATAAAAAGTCAAAATATGAGGTCCACAGGCACATTTTTAAAACCTAAAAAATATATATTGGTGGGTCTGATAGTCCAGCATTTTCATTATATGTGCTGTGAATAGTGATTGTTTGAAAACATGTACAGAGATGCAGATAAGAGAGTGTGACAGTAATTTAGTGTCGTGTTAAAATAAAACAATTCTGTTTTCAAGAATAAATTTGAAGCATTACGAGCTCAAAATGTCATGTTATGACAATAATGTCATAAAATGCAAATGCATTGTGTGAATAATGTAAGTGTATTTCAAAGGGAAATATTACAGTTATCTGGTCTGTTATGACACTATTCTTAAAACATTTTGACATTCTTATAATGTTATGACTTTATTCTCAAAATTTTATGACTATTTTTTAAGTCTTTTTACGTGTTATTATTTTATTTTAACTTAGCACTAAAACACTGTTATAGGAGAGACCCAGTGGGCCACATACTTTTTTGGTTTCATGCTTTTCCAATGCTGTCAGCTGTTTCAAAAAAGTGTCATTTTTTTCTTTTATGTCAATTCAGTGTCAAGCAAGTGTCATATGGTAAAGCATACTAATTATACACTAATTAGTTCAAGCGAAGTGTACAAAGGAGGACAGCCATTGCTGTCAGTATAGACAGCTCTTTGGTTTGACAAATAAAGACATCTGTGAAAAATAGTCTGATATATGTCTTTTACTGTATTCTTTCATCTTTTTTCCTTACATATCGGATAAATAACAGAAACAAGTGGCTTGGTTGAAAAAGAAAAAAAATTAACCTTAGTGCCATAATATAGTTTAAATATGATATGTTATTTATATAAGAAATTGTCACATGTGCATGCAAAATCCACATGTTGTCCATACTTGAACATCATGCATGTCCATCATGTGCTCCACATTTTAAGCAATCTTGTGTCAGAAAAAGTCGTGGATAAGTGAAGCATTATAGGAGTTAGTCTTTATTGTCCTCTAATGGATCTAATAGACTTCATACAGCTTTATATAGTATAAAAACCTTGCAAAGAGAGATTTGTATGGGCTTTGTGAGACCACAGATCTAAAATCATCATTTTTTACACAAGCCCTTTCTAGAGCACAATGGTGTGAGACATTAACATGAAGCTATTGTACATTTCTGATTGTGGTGTCAGATTATTAATGCACATGACTGATTACTAGGAAATCTCTCCTTTGCCAGCAGACTGCACAAGTTTGGCATGGTGCCACATACAAAAAGCAAAGGGAGAAGGAGGGTATGTGATTAGCAAGCATGCTGGGATCTCTTCCCTACTAAAGGTTATCTTGCTTCATTTGATTTTCCCAGCGCAAATTAAAATTGCTTTCAGTTGTCACAGCTGACTGCCTCTGTCCATAGCATCTTTCAGTGAAAAGGACCAGTCTTACCAACAATTGAGGCAAAGCTGTGCACTATGCATTGCATATCAACAGATGTCTTCAATTGATTAAAAAAACATTTTATGTACATCATTTGTTTTAATTTTTCAACAGACAATTCTGAACTACAGTTTTGAAAGACATTACATTTTTATGATTTAATTTCCTTATATAAATGCAACAACGGGGAGTCATGATCTTCAAGAAACAACTCTTTTTCTTGTGGCCTAAATTCTTATGTTTTTACCTTAATAAACCAACCCCATAGCCAGAGCATA
>JAZGTJ010003577.1:0-34757 GCA_036877575.1 Botia almorhae
ATGTAGTATAGTTGTAATTATAGTTATTGTTCCTTTAGACCATTAATACAGATATCATTGCCAAAGAATAATTGGTGCAGATGACAACCCAAAAAACTGTTGAATAAATCCATTCTTGTGAAGAATCTCTTCTCCAATCGCTGATTCTCTTTTACGGAATCCTGTCAATATTTGGCCGCCTCAACAGTGTAATATAGTAGCGTAACTTCACTACACAGATAGTGTGATGGCACCTGCTTTATTATCAAACGCAGCGCATTATTACTGCTATTGCCTCTATTGCCTCTTGCTATTTTCCTCTCAATGTTTAAAGCATGATTATTTTAGGAAGTCTTCATTAAGTCAATGCTCTTTTTCATTCTGACAGACCCTGATCAGTGTTGTGCACAGAACATGTTCTCCTGTATGTTCTCCTGTTGTGCAGGAGAACATACAGAAATAAAACAGAGGCTGTTTTATTTCTGTATGTTCTCCACACGCTGCACAATCTGCAATAGCAACAACATAACGGGAGGCCTAAGAAGTTTTCTGTAGTTCAGCAGTGTGATAGTGTCACATGATCGTGCAAGCAGCAGCAAGAAGTAAAAGTGTAGAAGGCTGTCTTTCTGAGGCAGCTGCCGCTGTCCAGTTACATAAATTGAGATTAATGTTATACTCTTAAAACTA
Source organism: Botia almorhae (assembly GCA_036877575.1). NCBI lineage: Eukaryota > Metazoa > Chordata > Actinopteri > Cypriniformes > Botiidae > Botia > Botia almorhae. The sequence continues at coordinate 667 of JAZGTJ010003577.1, forward strand.
TACATTTATTAAGATATTCATTACTGCATTAATTCAATGTCCTTTACTTTATACAAACTATATACATATGTATGTTTTTAATAGGGCCATTAGTTTTAGTGGGGCCATTTGTGGCCTACTGCTTAGTGAGTCAGTAATCAGAGCTTGTAATCAAAAGGGTGCTAGTTCGATTCCAGCGCTGGCGGGTAGCAACTTCAGCAACTGAAGTGCCCTTTAGCAAGGCACCCAACCGCGATTGCTTGTGACAAAATATGTCACTTTAACTTTATTGAACACAGCAATGAATACCTTATTTGGCTGTTGTTTCTAGACCTGTATTAAACCTTTCTTAAAAATGTTATTTTGTTATACATGTAATTTATAATATTAATAAATATGTGATTATTGTATACAGTGTTGTAGTTTTTCATCCACAAGGACAGGTCAAAAAGTCTATACTTATCCAGAAATTCTCTTCAAAGAGAATTCTCTTCAAACACACACGTAAACTATTGGAGAACTCAATAAATTCACTTATCCAGTTCTGCGAATGTTGAGCTTTTATTTGAACTTTTATTATTTCATTATTTCGAGATACTTAGTTATTATTATGAGAAAGTTTCTTGTTATTACAAGAAAGTTTCTTGTTATTATGGGATGTTAAGTCATTATTTCGAGATACTAAGTCGTTATTATGAGATGTTAAGTCATTATTTCGAGATACTAAGTCATTATTATGAGAAAGTTTCTCGTTATTATGAGATGTTAAGTCATTATTATAAGAAAGTTTCTCATAATTATGACTTACCGATTTATTTATTTTTTCTCAACAGTGGCGGTAACGGGCTTCCATAGGTTTACTGCTGGCTAAGCAATATTTTACGGTAAAAAATATATGTATTGACTTCCTAGATAAAGTAAAATACTTTTACAGTATAATAATAACAATAATAAAAATGTCTTTATTTTCCTGTAAATCTATTTTATTCTACTAAATTTTCACTGCATTTAGGCATATTACAGTTTCAAGAGTCAAGAGTTATTTTTTTTGTCATTTGTACAATTACACTAAGGAAAAAATTGAATCTTAGACTTTTGGCAATTATTTTGGTTAATTATTAATGTAGAAATGCGTTGTGTTTCATCTATATGTAATATGTACATGTCGTCCTTGGCCATTAATTTGAGACTGTTTGTTTTCAATTAGTTCTAAACACACTTGTGTTTCCATGGCAATGAACCAGCTATCACATTGAGTCAAAGATTTTTTCTTTCTTTCCATTAGACTGTTTCAAGGGCACAGGTTAGAAGTGCTACTATCTTCAAACAAGCACATTTATCCCCCCACACATGTACATACCAGGGTAAATGATCTCTCCCATCTGACTACATTGCAAAACTGGAGCCACAATTTGCTGAATCTGTAAACAAGTGGTGCGTTAATCATCAGATGAAGAGAAAACGAACAGAAAGGGCCTTATATTTCTAAGTTTGATTATATCAGTTCTGTCCTCAGGGCATATCTGAAACACTTGGATCACTAGATCACACAACCATAAGGGCTATTGATGTCTATCCCTGTAAATATACTGTACACCTCCATTCTAAATATTTCAAAGCTGTTTTGCAAAGCAATTTATGTTTTTCAAGAAGCATGTACTGTTCCTCATAATCCTTTTGACATTTTGATTATATTCTTCCTCTTATGTCAGGGGTCATGTTCGTAGCATGATTTTTATATGTACCTGATGCTTACAGGCATAAAGAAACGATTCCAATACTGTATGTTAAATCTATGACAATGAACAAGATGGATAAGATGGTCCATATTTGGTATCACTAGATCAGTCTTATAAGCTCAACAGCATCTCCTCACTGGAAATGATAGATAGATTTGGCTCGTTAATGTTGCTGACAAATCTAAGTGAGAAATGGGCCACTATTTCTGGGAGCAATGACAATTTTACTGTCATTTCTACATTCTATCATTTGAGAACCTGTTTGTGTGTAAGGCCAGCTTAGACCAGCGTGCATGTTTCTACTATTCCAGGCTGCACACTAGCATCTCATGCTGGGGACCAGCACCAAAACACAACATATGCTGCGGACCATGCTGGTCTTTACAGCAGGGTAGGTATACGTTTTTTTTCATCTTGTACTTGTCCTGACAATTAAACCTGTTTTTGATGAGCCAATTAAAGCTAGGTTTTAAAACAGTATAATTTGGCAAAAAGTTAAGAATGACAAATGAAGTTTAAGAAATTCATATAATTTTAGAACTTGTGTGGACTATGTTTATGGTGCATTTATGGGCTCTGTCCATCAATCCCACAATGCAACGCAATAATAAGTGTACAACCAGTACACATTCAATGGCTGGCCACTGGTAAATACCCATTCACTGTAAGGGTTACACCAATTGAATTCCTCTTAATAGCAGAAGACAGCACCTACAAGCCTTTGGAACATTCAGTGTCCAAATTCCTTCACTTATTCAAATGAACAATATTAGTGAACTAATGTAAGGCATAGTGAATGAGAGTACAGGGGCATTTTTCTTTTTGTTGTTTGAAAACCCTTGAATGCTATAAACTCTCATCATATGCCAAGTGCTGCATAATAATTTAATTCGTTATTAACATAAACAGACAGAATTTAAATTTTTGGGTGTGCTGTTTCTTTAAAAGAAATAAACAAAGTATCATCACAAGATCAAGTCTATAATAATGCCATAATTTGATCATGCCTTGCAACAACCAGCCTTGCAGCTTGTGTATGTTCTTTATTCAGCAGGAGTGTTGAGTTACTTTGTCTTTTCTTCATCTTACATTAACCTGTGTGTTAAAACAATGTCTTGCCAGTCAACTAGAGAGAAAAAGCTTTTGACTCTCACCACTAACAATGTTAGCAAGCACACACTTCTCCCAGTATACCATTCCCTCTGTCAATATGACAAACATACTTAAATTGAAACAGATTGAACTCAAAGTGTTTCAACATCATGTACATTTTAATGTGATGCTGTCGGTACACGTTTAAAGTGACAGCTGTTGTCATCGTCGTCTGGCCTGCTGCACCTGTTGTCTCCGACTTGTGAACACAATAAGCTGAGCACACCTGAGGTAACCTCTTACATGGGCGCAAAACAAAATTCATAGACTCGGGTTTCCTGTACTGTATGCTTTCCTGCACACCTGTTCTGTGTCCCCTAAGTGCTCAGATGCGCACATGTAATTCTGGTATTCTGTTTTTTCTCCTCCTCTGTAGTTTATTTTGAATACATTGATCAGTAATGGAAGAGATGGAGAAGTATCTCATGGTTTCACAAAGAGCAGTAGAAAATAGAGGGGATCTTTTTTTAGATAAAAATATTTCATTGCGGACTTTGGGAAGCAGGTTATTTACAACACATACATACACCAGAAGAGAAAACCAAAAGCCAGAAGAGAAAAACAATCAGAGCTGTGTTGAGCTTGTTATGGATATATAGAGAATCTGTTTTGAATCTAGAGTCCTGGGTTTGAACTTTTTCCCTCATTAATTTTATTAATAAGCACGTTCATCTCCAACTCACTAGTTATGATGTCATGCATAAGTACTGAAAGCAATGCTAATCATATTAATATCATCATTAATATGTGTTAAGTATGAATAAAATTATAAGATAAATGACTTAATTAGCATAAATGTCCAGTAATTTTTTTTTCTTTACATCACACGCATCATTATTAATGTGATGCGTGTATAGCTTCTGATGTATTTCATGAGCGTGTGTTACATAAGTGTGTATATGTGTGTATATTTTAATCTATAATAACCTGTCCTGAATCTGTCTCCACTGTTTGTCAGACTGTCAGTCTAGCGCCCCCAGCCCGCCATGCGGCAAATGAAACGGCACTAAACTGTGCTTTTATTGAGCAGCCTTCCACGGAATGTCTCTACTAACAACTTGCCTAATGCACAACATCCCAGATCTTAACCCTGAGTGACGGTACAGTCGCACAAACACGCATAAAAATAAACACATACATTTGTGTGTGATGATTTCATGCTGCTGTTGCATTCTGGGAATGCCAGGAATACCGTACAGACTTTTATCTCATTCACACATAATAAAAAAATAGGGGATAAGGCAAATGATTTTGGAAATAGACCTTTTGTCACAAATTCTGTCAATAAGAGCTCAGAGCTTGTGTTGAACCCAGAACATTCCTTTAACATGTATGTAATGAGCTGTTCAAATAAATCAGTTATTCAATGGATTGACTTTAGTGTAGATTTGTTTCCATAAAAATCGTTCCTATGTGCCCATTGAACCACCATAAGTAAGATTAGCATAAGAAAACAGAAGCTGTAAAATACACAGTATCGTTCTATAGAATTCTATAGCTTCACATCGCCCCCACACAAATCCTGAGTTCAATTCTCTTCTGCTTTCACACTTAACTGAGTTAAATCAGATTAACTGATGGGTTCTGAAATTCTGGGTTTTGCCAAGCGGTTATTTACTAAACAATGCTGTAGCTGCTCTCTGTAGCTACAGAAATGTTCAGAGGATGAGCTTCCACAGAGGTTAATTCAGAATAAATCCGGTTTAGAAAGGTATCCTTTTGGTGCAATCCTGTCAGGCTGAGTGTGACAGAACATTATAGCTTTTCAAAGCAGCCAGAAGCTCAGTGCGTGTTAACTCGGGACAATTTGTGCGATGACAGTTGTCGTTCTTTAATTGTTTTAAATAAGCAATCGGAGAAAGTGGTCTTGTTTGTGCTTTCCATACGTTTGTTTTGTCTCCAGTGTTGTCTCCAGCTGTAGGAACACCTGGACTGATACTACAACACCATAAGAGTCTCTCACAAAGCAAATGACGAGTCAAGATAATAGTTATTATAGCTTTCAAGGATTTGTGTGACACCTACCTTTCGTGTGATTACCGGCTTCTTGTGCAATATCACATTTATCCCCCACTGTCCATGGCTCTGCACTGCCTACGATGTCTGAATCACTCTGAAATGTTGAGAATAAGACAGCAAGGCAAAGTTTTACACTGATAATGGAATGAGAGATTTGAATTTGGTTAAGGACAAAGAATACATCATGATATGCTTCAGTTGCTTCTGAATTCTTAGAATCCACTTAGAATCCCCTTATTGAGTTTTTCAATAATATAATATAATCATATTTAAAGACTACAGTACAGTCCTTTGAGTTCTACAGTAGAAGCTGAGAACATTATATGAATATGGCAGTGGGTCTCAGCTGAGAGTTGTATATTGTCCCCCTGGGAAGGATTAACTAAGATTAACTACTCTTTACATTCTGTAGTTGAGGATCACTGTGATATAATCTTACTTTAAGTTCCATGTAATTGGTCATTTAACTTGCATTTTGTGTTTCTCTTGCTATCTGAAGACAATTATTTTATGATTTAGCAATGTGTAATATGCAACTAGCAATAAAGATTACATTTCAAAAAAGCTTGGTGTACAGCTGGGCTCTAAATTATTTTGAATGGAGATTATCTCTTAAAGGTTTAGTATATAGTAATATATATAAGTATATAAAAATATAAACGTATATAGAAATTAATAAAGGGATTTAACGTTTGATGCTTTAGTTACTAAATGCTTTAGTTGGTTGTATGAAGTTGCTTTACAGCTGATTGTATGCGAATATCGGTATCATTAAGGCCGAAAAATATTTAAGGTACATTATGCACTTTTAGCTAGAAAGCTAGTGCACATTCTCAGTATTGCTACAAGAGGCTGTAAATTGACCATTATTGCAAACAAGCTTATTAAGATATCAGTTGCATTTGCTCAATGTTTGCAGATGTTTTTAGAACCTACTTAAAGTGGGTTCCTCTTGCTAGGAATGTGGCACGGTGGATCTCTACAAAAGATCTCCTCCTGCAGGACAGAACTACCTTAAATGCAAAACTGTATACCTTAAATGCATTTAATACCACATTATCAGGGAACATACACCTATGAAGTTGTTTTAGGTCTGTTGAACTCATTTCAATTATTAATGAGGCTTGAGATGCATAAGAAATTAGTCCTACCGACAAAGGAATTTTAAGAACAAAAAACATTTACATTTACATTTAGGCATTTGGCAGACGCTTTTATCCAAAGCGACTTACATTGCATTATACTACACATTGATCACTATACATTGAGTATGTGCAATCCCTGGGATCGAACCCATGAACTTGGCGTTGTTAACGCCATGCTCTAACCACTGAGCTACAGGAAAGCCACATAAACATAAAACATCTGATAAAACATCTGAACAATGTATTGTGGTGTGGTAACCGTGGTATAAGCAGAACAATTGACTTTGATCTGTTGAATTAGAAAGATAATGCACACACAAAGTAAAACAAGATTACTTTATTTTTCAAATATTTCAGCAGTTTGTCATCAATTATTCTTTACATAAGACTCTTTTGATAAAGTTGTGAAGAAACATAATTTATGAAACTCAATGCAGTGACAGCTCAGTAATTCTCTTAGAAACCCAGCAGTTTATTTATTTGATTTCGATTGATCTCCTTTGACCTTGAGTCACAGTGTAAGCACTGGGAGAACTCGATACATCCAATGGAACAGTAGCTGTGGCTTCATGAAGCATATAAAGCAAACCTGTGTTCCCTCTCTTCAAAGGCCATCTGCATAGGCAGATGAAAGACACTCATAGAAACACAGGAATACAATCAAATTAAATGGACAGAGACACCACAATAGGTGTAGTTTTTTTGTGTGTGTAAGGGGAACGAAACCTCAAAAGCTTAAAACACATTCTGTATGTATCATATAGATCAGCTAGTATGTAGTTTGATCTTCCAAATCAATCGAAGCAATCATGGAATGCAATCTGAGGTCATCCTGTCTTATAAAAGGCATAAGAAGAACTGTATGTTATTCGATATGGTGTTTCTGTGTCTACTCACTGTGAGATCAGACTACTTTCTGTGTCTGATCTCACTTTTTCTGATTACCTTTTAAAAAGAAGACTTGGCCACCGGGATATCTTTTTTACCAATAGGACTTTGATAAAGATGTTGAAAGGAATGTTTTAGTGTATTGCAGTGTGGGAGTGGATTTCTCATTGTTGTGTTTTGAGTGTGGTAGGGTATTGCACAATGTCATCTGTTTGTTGGGCTCTCGTTTGTCCTTGTGTGTTTAATTATTCAAAGACATGTATAAATATACAGTACTTTTGTGTGTATGTTATGTAATATTGCAGAAGGATTTTCCTTTCAATGCATGACTTAATTTGTGTTTGGGAGCGTATAAACAGCATTATCAGGTGCAATAAATGGTTTTAGGAGTGCATGTAAGGGTTGTGTATTCAAAGCCTAACGATTATAAAAAGTAACATACACAGAAGTCTCTTCACTAAATAATTCCTAAACTAACTCTGTTAAGCCGTAGGTACACATTAACTTTTATTGATGGCTCAAACAGCACCAATATAAAGCATTAAAACGTCAGACTGCTTGTATGTGGCTCACTGCTGCAAACTATTTGCTTCTGCTCCAGTGGGTTTTTAATGGAAAAATTCACTCAGAAAGGAAGATTTGATATAATGATGTTTAGTAACGAAACACTTAAGAACCAGAAGTGTTTAATGGTTCAACTGCACCTCAGCTGCATCTGGAGGCAAAGGTGTTAAAATATGAGTGTGTTCCTCACAAAAGCCTTCGCAAACTTGAAATATTGAACACCGATTTTCATTTATAATGTAAAAAATGAATTGTATGTATTAAATATATTTATGTAAGCATAAATACACTGCATATATTATATGGGGTTTATGTAAAGTGTAAAATGATTTTGTAGCATGAATTCGCTGAAAAAATATATATGTATGTATATGTATATATATGTATATATATATATATATATCCTATCATATACTCTAATATAATTTTATATTATTACATAACTGAAACACTATACAGTGTACTGACGCAGTGTACTATAGTTATTTGAAAACATTACACCCCTTTCTCCAAGGACCAACATCATTGTTGACCAATCTTTATACAAATCAATAAGATTGTAGGATTAGATCCTGTATTGGCTTGTATACAATTCTTATCAACCTGTTACTGCCCTCTGATTTTTTGTTATGGTTATGGGTTAGGGTTTGGGTTATGAGTAGGGTTTATGTTATGACTATGACTATGTTTACTATGTTTCTTTAAATGTTGTTCCAGGACCAGCACAAGATCCAGAAGAAATCAACAAAAATTATTAATGTCCAATAACCAGAAGGACGCATAAATGAACTCATATGTGCAATGGACCTGCATTATTCATTCTGCCCATGACATTGGCAGTTGGCCAACTAAGCAGAAATAAGGGGGTTCATTTATAAATTATATGACTTTTTATTCAATTTCATGGTTGGCGTTGAGCAGTTACAGATGAGTCGCTGGCGGCACTGCTCTCGCTTTCTCTGGTCGTTGTGAAAACAAGCGGTCTTCTCTTTGCCATGTCACGAAAATCACCTTTGTGCACTCACCTTCAATTTACAACAGGCATTGGAAATGGATTCTTTTGAAAGAGTATGACTTGCATTTTTAGTCTGACCTAAGGAAGAACGGCAGATGAGTCTTGCACACTCTTTTTTTCTGTTTCCCTCTCTGTCTCTCGCTTTTTCAATTTGCTAGTGAATTCCCATTTCAGGTTAACTGAAAATTAATCGCACCATTTTCTGGTTTGTAGGTTGTTAAAACATCAAAGAATAAGACAGAATGGGACATCTTAGAATGTATATTAAGTCTTGATTTAATTATGTGTTTGTGGTTTTATTGAACTATTTAGAGTTCCAGATTAATGGTTAAATTTCCTGGTGACTGATGACTATGATGAGTCTTTGTCATTTTACAGTGATAAATTATAGTTTTATTTATGCTTGTGTCAACACTTCATTGTCTGTCAGGTTCTCTCCTAAATTTACTCTTTAAATAAAGGTGTTATTTTTTCCTGATTGTTAAAATACTTTCTTCTAACTTGTTATATAAACAACTAGTAAGACAATTGTATGTTAAATGCTCCAAAAAGGGCTTTTAAAACATTGCTGTGTTTGTAACAGTAACATTGGCTCCATCGATGCTTCAGCTTTGGAGCGGGGCTTCCTTTTCCAGCCAATGGAAAATGGGGGTGTTTTCGGAAAACCAGTTTGTAAGCCTGGTACTTCAGTAGCACAAAATCACACATTTAACCTTTAAAGGTTACTTCTAATTAAACTTAAGGTAAAGTTTAATTAAAATATCCAGTTGGCCATATACATGCTAATTTGACTTATACAGCCAAAGAATGCAATTGAACGGTGCATGATTAATGCATAAACCAGCTAAAACAGGCCACGGAAAAAAAACACATTAGTCGTAAATACGATCGCCATTAAAATTTAATGCAAGGTTAGGAAATAATCAATATATATATTACAACTGGCCTTGTCCTTGTGTAGAAAATGTGTAACACTTTAACACAATGAGCAAAACTATTGTTGGCTGAAGACTTTGAGGATAAAGGCTTGTTTACTCAATAAACCAGGTTATTATTCCAGGTTCAGATGAACTATTTAGAAATTTCATAATTTAATCATTATTCATTTTGAATGAATTATTTATGTTTTTCATGTGATTGCTGAGTTTCACAGAGCCTTTTGCTGTTCTAATCCCCTTAAGATTTCACAAATCAAAAATCTATCTGCCAGATGGTGCTACTGCATTTTTAAAACTAAAGACCTTGTACAGTGTGGATCCTATACTATAAATTCATCTCCTATTTTTTTATTTTCCATTCCTCTCTGCAAGATGTACAGTACTGTGCACTGAAGAAACAACAACGCCAGCGCGATCACCCACAGAAATCTGTTGTCATAACAGCAGACCTGACTATCTTATCATATAAATTTTAAGTCTTTTGTGACACTCACCTGCCACAAAAATGTCAAAGAAATGCCAACGAAAAGGCAGGGAAAAATGTGCTCCTGGACCCACAGCAGGCTGGCTGTTATTCGCCCCATGCTAATAAGGTGACCTTGTACTGCGTCATTTCCCTGGCGAAAGGGACTGACACAATCACCGACAGGTAAAATCATTTTCCTGTCATCTTGGAATTACGCACTTCAGAGATTGGCTGTGAGTAGATGTGTGAAGCGAGGAGTGGGGGAGATAACAGCTTTTTAAAGATTCTCCTGTATCTTATTTCCTGTCTGCAGTTACCAGTTAACAATATCAATGTAGAGCATTAGTGAAAAATTTAGCCAAATCCTTTACTGCAAATTATTGTGAGTTTAATTTATTGGGATCACATATTCATTGTTTTTCTACATTTTTTAAATAAAAAGATATATTAACAAGTGTCTATTACGCTATCCTTGATTTTGCTTTTCCTTCAGTGTGTAATATAGCTGTTTGCACATGTAAACGATCCGCAAAGTTACAAATTCATGCTGAAGAGAGTTAATGTCTCTCACAGAAATTACTTTTCTTGGAGTACAGAGATACGCCTGATATATAGTCCTGCAGTTACCTGGGGGGACAAGAGCTACAACTGAGCATTTTAGGCAGAGGTGATGAAAAAGGTACTTTATCAGAAAATAATGCATTTTCCTTATATCACATAAATGACTTCTGGCAGAACTTTTTTTGACCGTAATAGATGCTTTGTAATGTTACATCATACAATGACTTTTAAAAATTTGCATCAGTTTCATTTTCATTTTTTGTTCCAAAATGACAACGCCCTTTGAACAAAGCAAGCTTCATTAAGAACGGTTTGCAAAGTTAATTGTGAAAGAAACACACAAAAAATTGGGAACAGAGATTCTTGTTGATCATTTAATTTTTGACAATTAAGTGTTGTGTCAACACTTCATTGTCTGTCAGGTTCTCTCCTAAATGTACTCTTTAATTAAAGGTGTTATTCATTAGCATCCTTTTTCCAATAACATCTTTCACTTTTGTAAGTTTTTTCACTAGATCTTGGAACATGGATGTAAAAATGAGCTTTTGTTCAGACACAAGGTTTGTGATCTAAGTTTAAATTCTTTCTAAACATGTTCCGTGGGGTTCAGGTCTGGTTCATGAAGGCCAGTTGAGTTTATCCACTAGATCCGGTTAACTTTTTCTCTCACAATTCTGTTATTGTACAGTACACTATACCATTTTGCAATTGTATATGTCATCACAATGATGGAATAGGTAACAGGGAACAACCACATACTTTTGGCCATATAGTGTAAGCTCAGCTTCTAGCAGTAAAACATCGTAATGCTACAGTAGCTATATACAATGAATCAGCATGACATTCATGAAACTAAACAGTGGAACATTGAAGTAATGAGACAGAGGAAAGAGGAAATTAAGGGCAGTGGTCCAGATCTTTGGTGCTAAGGAGCTTTCGAAACGGTTTGATTTTGCACACAGAATCAATCCAGTGTCTGAATAATGTTGGTCATTAAAAATTCATCTGCACTGCTTCTCTTTGGAACTCAGGTGTCCTCTCAACATCCCGCACAACTTGAGGTACCATATGCACATGAGGTACCAAAGCGCAGGGTGAGTTATGCACCATTGTTTAATATATAGGGTTAGGTGTAACATACCCGTCAACTATATGTTAAAGTTATTTGGGTATTTGTCAATTGGGAGACACTTATACAGGACAATACCCCAGTAGCAAACAGAAGTTAGATGCCTTATATCTAGGCCAGATTGCTGGGGATCTAAGCAATACACGCTCCAGATCACTGTTTGCCAGTCACTACACTGTCATATATTCTTTTAATACAAAAAGGGAACAATAACGATCAGATAATCTTACCTAGTCATATTGTGTAAATTGCCCGATTTTTTAAATATTAATGACATAAGAAAATCTGGCCTGTGTAGTTGTTTTTTAGGTATCTATCTGTATAAGTACGTCACAAGATTAAGGCTTATAATTGGCTAGTTAGCCCCTGCTGGTAGATGCTGTAACTACACCATCTAGTTCCAAAAATAGTCTTTCCCTATTGATGTCCATTTAATGGTAGCTGTGTTCTTTTTTGTATTATCTTACAATAGACAATTTACTAGTTGCAGTTTTAAAGATCTCAAAAATGTGAAATAGACATAATATTCTAGTGAAAGGTTTTGTCGTGGCATCATTTTTCTGCAGGTCCTGTGTAATTACTCACATAGCAAATACAATTCCAGTGATTGGCTCAAATAAACAGATTAGACACGCTATTCCTACCAAGCTTTTAACTAACTTAACCAACAAGCCTTACTTGTTCAATCAGCATAACCAACATCATGCTGGTCCACCATCTAGACCACCATGGAGATTGATAACTCTAACCCACAAACCATAAATTATTCTCTTGATTCTTAAGCATTGTTTTCTTTGAAACTGTTTGCTTTCTCTTTGTATTTGATTTGCACCTCATGCTGCCTGCAGGAGTAACTGCCACGAACGTTTTAACACTCCGCTCGAGTAAGAAAGCATCTGCCAGGAAAATAAATGCAAATGTAAATATAAAAAGTCACAGTAAAGGGTATACGATAAGCAGTGATGTATTGCACGGTGAGCAGGAGAGCAGACATTTGGCCTCGCTGAGGTCCTGTCTCTAATGTGATGGTGAAGCTTTCCTTTTATTCCAATGTTCTCCACTTCTCCCACTGAAAGGTCTAAATGTAGGACAAGGTGGGCCGGCATAAGATGAAAACATTAGGAAAAAACAGATGGAATTTATAATTCAGTCTCTTTAAATCCCTGTTCAAAACGCTAAGAGTGGTCACAGCTAATGGACATCTCAGCTATTCAGAGCAGCACACAGATTATCCCTGAGGTCAAATTAGAAAACTCAATCCTTTTTCCCATGCAATTACCTTTTGCAAAAGGGTGGATTTTAATACATTACCTAGTACTTCAACCTTGATTTTACCTTGATTTTAAACAAAAACATCTGCTGTGAGCTCTCATCTACCACACAACTTTATTGTAAAGCAGTCGGTGCTCTTGCTATATCTGTTGCAAATTTGAATTCACAAGCGTAATCTGAATTTAACTCAGGCTAATTAGAATGCATACCCTAAATTTATCCAGGAGCTGTTTGTTGGGTTGGCACAGTGACAAACTAGGGGTTCCTCTTGACTTGCTGAGAAGAGATAATGACAATAATGTCAAACCTAGAGGCAGAGCTCTAGTCATAAAATTGTCATATAAAGTCTAATCTAAGGCTGGGTTAGAAGGTTGTAATTTGCAGAATGGTTACATCTCAATGGACTGTAGTAGACACCATATTTGATTTGACACAAGCCATTATAGGGACAACCTCGTTTTTGTTACAGTTTTAGACTGTGGCTCATTGTCACAACTCATGTCTTGCAAGTTGTTTTTTGTCCACTGGAAATGTTTGGAGTATTTTCAATGTTTTGTCAGCTGAGTGAATAAGTCTAAAGAAAACAAAAGCACAAGACATTGAACAGATTGTTCTTCCGCCCAAAGGATTATATCAATACTCAGAGGTTGTTTTTCCAAAGCTCAGGACTGGTTAAAAATGAATCAGTAATCAGTTATTGAGCAAGTACTTACATCAGTGTTCAAAACTGTCTTACTCTGATTCACAATGGTAAGTTTATAATAATTATAATTTGAGCTGTCTGGTTTGATTTTGCAGTAAATGTCAGGTTGAATTCATTTTGTCTTTCAAACATAAATGGCGATAGAGAGACAAAGTTTGATTTGCTAACAAACGGTTTTTGTTTTGGCAAATCCAAAAGCACATTGTTGAGATCTCTTCTGAAACCCTAGAAACATGTAAAATGCTAAAAAATCAGGAGACTAAAGCAAAAGAAACAATTGAGTTATTAAAGATTATGATTTTTTTTCCACCATTGGTATCCCTTGCAGCCTCGTTTTCAACCATATCAAATTAAAAATGGCGTCTGGCTGAGGTCTGTTGTGAGCTTTAGTATAAAGTTGAGAGTGGTATTGAATTCTCATGCTGATTCCATTAAAAATGGAGCAGTTTTGCTGAGATTATGGTCTAATCATCTTTGGAGGTCTGATTGAATAGTAATGAAACCCAAGCAAGCAGCACATCTCCTAGTGGCCACTTCAATACCTCATTTTGTGTAAGTCACACAAGATTAAGCCAGTGCTAGCCCTGCTCATTACACTCTCACTGTAATATCATGGCTGTATATTTCCAGTATCCCTCTTTATGAGGCAGACAAGACCATTTTTATTTAAATTCAAAGGGATTGTGTAAGTTTCTTGATATGAAATGGCTCATTAATATCTATTGCTAGACTCCCCAGTGATTGTGTTATGTCTTGTGTGTGGCCTTTGGGATGGTGCAGATTAATAAACATGGAACATGTTTGAGAGACTGACTCATATTATTGGTTCAGTGTGGCAGTGAGCTCTAGCTGGGATGCTGGGATTTTTTGTATGGTGGGGGAGGGGTTGGTTTATACAGACCCTTATATAATTAAATACATTATGAAAGTGATCATTTTCTATGTGGAATAATTTACCTGGAAAAATTGAGACCTGATTAGATCACCAATAACAATCCGGTTCAGAGGAGCTGGTGGACAGGCGGATGGTAGGGATTTGTTTTAATATGCTTTTAAATAAAGGATATATATATAAATATATATATATATACTATGTGCGTAGTTTCAAAACATCTTATTTACCAGTAAACTATTCCTTTAAATAATAAACAGAAGAAGTGGTAATAGTTAATTGTAGTGAATGTTGGTCATTGTAGACCAGGGACCTGTTGAACAGTTACAGGAAATCCACTGTGATTTTATTTGTTGTCTGTAGGTTGCTCCATTTCTCACTGGCCATTTGTATATGTTCTGTATCAATGCCCTATTGTGTAAAAAAACAATGCTACTTTTCATAGGCCTTCTTAATTAAGCTGGCTGGCAGTGAATGTCTTTTGTAGTTTCTCATATTATTCCACCTTCTGTATGAGTGTTATTTGCTTCAGACTGTTATGCAGCCCATTTTCCAGATAGTTATTTGCTTTTGGGCCTTACAGTGAGAACACTGTGACATTACTCTTACTCACTCCAAGATCCGCATAATAATGGAAGAAATCTGATTCTGAAACGGTTGCTTGGATTTTGGAGCGTTATGGTGGGTGTAAATTAGCACTTTTGATTGGTTCACATGGTTGTTATAAAGATGGATGGTGGTGAAAGGCGTCTGAATTTCCTAGGAAGTCCATCTGTTCGAGGGGGAGACCCAGAAATGCGTCTGCCTGAGAAGAACTTCAAAACTGAGCTCAATGCTTGCATACTACCTCTTCACAGATGGAAGACACTGTTGCCAAAAGTCACCCACCAGGCGTGTGCACACACATGTGTGTATACACACATTCACACACGTCGTCGGGAGATGTGCTATGCCGATGTAGTTTTCACTCATTAACACTGATAAAAGAGGGAATATTTGTGGAATATTTAGAAAGACATGATTAAACAAAAAGAAGATTTTTTTGCATTGAAACTTCTCATTACTGTACAGTTATGTTCAGATTTGGTGAGCTGGCATTTAACGTTATCTTTGTGTTGATAAACCAGGTTTATTTAGCAGTATAGGAGTATTATCATTCTGGGATACGGGTACATTATGTAGAATATTTGCAGAACTGGGTAGAGCTGGTTCCGTGGCCTGATATTTCTTGGCATTACACAATAATGCACAGCAATCATCTGGCTTTATGATTCTTATGGCACAGAATGGTTCTGTCTGCCTGGAGCCCTCACTGTGTTTAGCAGTTTTCTAGGGCTTGAGGGTTAAACATATTCTGTGGGTTTCTTCAACAGCAAACATGTATAAACTGAATAAAATACTGACCATCATAACACTTTTATTAACCTACCAAAGCTAGTCCGTATGCTCCTCTGTGCATCTGTGTTCAATGACCTTGAGTTACAAGAATTAACATTATATATTTTAAATAGGTATGTTGTATATATCAGTATCATTTCTATTTATTTATTCAATAACTGACTATTTGTGAAGCCTATATTGAATAAGGTTTGTTCTTAAAGAAACAAAATTATTAAACATATGACCAACAGGTGGCAGTATTAAGCTTGCTTATCAGATCAAAAAATACTGCAATAACTTAAACAAGCGACTGAAACACTCTTCTTTTTAAATACTGTACTTATATATAGAAGAGGGGAGAAGTGAGGGGATGGGATGGATACATCTGCTGATAAACATGGGTCAAACTTTAAGTGAACGCTGAAACCTTCTCATGTTTTAATTTAATGGTGAGAGCACAAACTACAACCAGAGGAAAACATGGTATTGGGCATAAGGCGCAAAAAGGGATAGTACACACTATATAAGTGTCAAAATAAGTTTTGTTTTGAGACCATCCAACATATTAAAAAGTTTAAATCTCAATAAATACTTTCAGCGTGGAATGCATAACACATTTGTTCAGCTTTCAGCATTTTTCATCCCAAAGCACAAATGTTTGATTAGCACACCAAGTGCCTTGCCGTTTATTTGTATTGTGAGATTCCTGTTGAAAATATTTCCCTCAACATTTTCTCAGCACTGGGATTGGATGCATTCACTAGCCGTGTTAATAGAATCATCCTTCATTGTTGAGGATTCGGTGCAGAGCTTTTTTGTCACAGAGAATGGATTGAAATACCAATAGCAGCTGTAATATTCATGTCTTGTACAAATAACGGGCATTATTCTTGACTCCTGTATTGATTAAGTGATTCTAAGAACCTTAACTAGCCTAAATGCCTAAAGCGCACACTGCTCGGGGATAAACAGATGTGTTACTAAATTAACGCTTAAGCTGGGATTGTTTAATGGTTTCAAATTGTTTGGTTTGTTAGTTGATTATATTTGTATCCTAATTCTGCACACCTGCTCTAGAAATGTTTCATTAAAGATAAAAGATTTGCCACTGTAAACCGATCACACATTCACTGTTGCAGGCCACTGTCATACACCCAACATCTCAACAGGACTTTGGCTCATTATGTGATTTTCTGCATTACTTTGTAATCATCATCAACAATTAAGCCACATTAAAAGGCACTTTATTTAAAGATGTAAAAACGCTCACTAAGGCGTTTTTACATTGACATTGTTTATCTTTGTTTAAAGAACACATTTGGCTGTTTTTTGATCTTGTGGATATTTAAGACATATTCTCTCCTAAAACACATATTTCAAGCCCTCAATGGTTGAATAATTGGCATAAATACTCTGTATGCTATAATGTCAATACCACATTCTAATAAAATTGGTCTGGCTATTCCATTGATTCCAATGAAACAAAAACTAATGCTACACCCAAAAGTTTGAGCTTTCCACCATCAGCGCCATCAGCCATCAGCACCAATACAAGACATCAGGAAGATATCTTCTACAATGTCCTTATGTCTTCAGATGATATATTGTGTTTCAGTTTTATTCTGTGTTGGGAATGATATAGAATGTAAATCATAAAGAAAATGTATATAAATAATTATAATAAAAAGCAACTGTGAAATAATAGTGTTACCTTCCACATATTTATTGAGTTCTCATAGAAAACATTAATTAGTTATTAATAGAAAAATAAAACAGATTCTGGCATCTTTTTCTTATATTCTCTATTTATATATTACCTTTTTAACAGGAGAAATGGACCATTGGACCATGGCAAAAAACAGGCACGTTGAGGCTTTTCAGCATGATGGACAGACCGCCAATGCACAACTGTCAATCTGGAAAGAATTTAAGGTGTGCTTAGAATCCCCCAATAGCTGGATCATTCAAATCCCCAGGTTTTTATGCTGTCCATGTCTCAGATCTAAGTGAATGAGAGGGGTCTTAACCGTAAGATGGTCTTATTTCTTATAATTAAATATTTGGCTATGCTGAAACTCAGTCTCAAAGACACGTGGCGTTTGGACCTTAGTCAGTGCAGACATCATATTTTATTTGACACAAATGAAAGCGAGGCTGTTCAAACAGGTCACATGATATATGGTGTTTATCTTAACTAAGCGCCGTAAGGGTGCAATCTTTAGTTTTGATGCAATTCTTTGGGTGAGATATTATTCTTTGGAGACTTCTTGTAAAGGTCTTAACTAAATAATTTGTGAAAGATAGATAATTTTGTAAGCCATTACTTTGCACTGATAGAACATCTACTCTTTATCCGCTGCTACAAAGTGCTTGTATATTTATAAAACATATAACAATGTCTGTCAATATTCTTAAAAATATCTCACAGAAGTTCTTCATTAGGTATTTTATTCCTAATATATTCCTGCAATGGATTTCTCAGGTTCAGATTATCCTGAGAAAGAAGAGAAACAAGGAAGAAGAGAAAGCGCTTTACTGCCCTCTGCTGCTTCGTTCTGGTATTGCGTTCTTTCGTCACAAGCTCGGGTTCATAAGCAACAAAAAGTCACTGCCCGACGTAAACTGAGACTGCCTTATTCCATTTGAATGGTCTGAAAGTCTAACTTAGCTTTTCTAAATATGATGTTAAGTAAAATGTATAGCGTGTCAAGCTTGGATATGTCACAGTGTTGTTGTTGTGGATTGACAAGGGCCTCACACAGGCCTCTGATCTGATAACCACAGGGATCATCAACAGGGAGTCTGGAGAGGTACTGCAGGGAATCCACCAATTATTGTATGATCTCAAACCAATATTTATAAAACAATTTAAAAAAAATACTTAAATATACTTCAACATTGTTATGTTAGCTTCAACCGAAACTATATGCTAAAAAGCTATAATTCCGCTACATTTTTATTTGCTGAAAATGTAGATCATGTTATAGGACTCATAACATTTCTTAATAACTGTAACAGCTTGTAATATAATAAAAAACACTTACACTTTATTTTAAGTTGTCCGTGTTAGAATGTAATTATGCATATACATACTAATATTAATTAACATGACGTTGTAAAATAAAAAAAGCATGTAAATGTTAATACAGGGCTATATGCTGTGTGCTTTGTTAGGATCATGTTACACACTACAGCCTTGAGAAAAGTTGAAGACCTAGATTTTCAGTCAAGATTTTCACATGTGAGTCAAATTTGAAGATGAACTTAGATGATATCAGCTCAATTCTGTATTTAAAAAATATTGAATTTCAGTCTTTAGATTGAAGTCAGTAGTCGATACAAAGAAAAAAACTACTGTGGATGGGTGAGTCACAGTGAAACGTGATGTACCTGCACTCATTTCCTGGAAAATCAGCTCGACACAGTTTTCACACTTGTACGTGCATGCAGGCGCACTCGCATATACACAAACACTGATCCACAACATTAAAACCGCAGGTCACGCTGGCATGGAAGACTATCATCAAATCTCATTTAATGGTTAACTTTTTCCAACAGGGCTATTGCTGTTTACATTGGAAGCATTCCGCAGAAGTAATTTCTGTGTTCGATTTCCTGCCATGACTTTGAGAACTTACCCAATGAATCACTTTTACCCACACTTCACTCAGTAACCATTAAACAATAAAGATACTTATCAGAGACACACAGCGGTTAAAAATTTACTTATACATCAAAATTTTATAGTATGTTGTAACTAGTTTGGTTGTGGAGACTTTGTAGGAAAGAGAAAGAGACAGAAACCTTGAAAGCCACTGTGGGCATGAGCGTTTGGTAAATGTGGGCTTGAATGTATGGTAAATGACAGCGTACGCGTGTCATATCTCCTTGCGACACTTCTACACGCATTCAGTTTGCAGAAATAAAATGTTCACATGTGACATCATAACAACTGCTGCCTCGCCTTGCGTCACTGATGATTTCACAGACTGAGTTAGCAGAAGTTATGAGTAGACAGTTTAATATTTGCACCATGCAGCCGACTGGAAAAACTAAAGAAAACACTTGAATTGCCATGGTTTGTTAGGAGTACAAAACATTAAAGTATTTTATTTTATTATATACTTCTTGTACTGCCAAATCAGCACAATATCATGACAGAGTAATTTTTTGAGGTGTTACATTAAACCCTATTTTATTATTTTTGTGCTACGGGACAGATCTGAGGCAACATTTTACTAAAAAATTAAACCAACATTATTTACTCACCCTCATGTTGTTCACACCCCATAAGAGTTCATTACTGTCATGACAGTAACAGAATTGCTAAAAAAGCTAAAGGGGAAACTCTGACAATCCCACAGAACAATGCCATACTCCTGTTTCTCACACTGCTGTTATCACAAACCTCACCATAGTGGGCGAGAAATGTAAAATGTACAGGCGGCTTAGAAACTCTTTCTAAATGTATTTGCCATTGGGCTACTGGTGAGTTTTTGGAAATGTGTTGAGTAACAGGCATGACTGGTCACTGCATGAGTTTCCCAGCATTTTACTAATAGGAGACCACATATTGTCTTTGTCACATAAATTTATGTTTATATGTAATCTTGTTGCGAATTACTGATAGAAAATATTGCTGAGTTGGCGCACTTTGTATTATTTTTTAACTCACATTCATTCATTCATTCATTCATTCAGTTGTTTAGTTTAACTAAGTTAACACAATATTTTTTTTTTCTCTAAATCATTAAACCAACATTCATTATAGGTGTTTTAAGCTGGCTGTTGACTTTATTGGTGCAGTTACTGTAGTTTATTACTTGGTAAGGCTGGTCTGCTTGCTGGTTTTCAAGGGTATTTCTTGCAAAAGAATTAGTCTGAAGAATTATGGGAATTATTGACTATACAACATTCGATCAGTACAAAGACACTCCATATACACATACATGTTTTTCTTCTTGTGGTGTAGTCCATAATTTCATGTTAAAACACCTTTATATTCATATATTTTACCAATTTTCTTATTTTAAACTAGCATCTGATTTTATTTTTGGCTGTTTGTTGTTTAAACTAAATTTTTTAGTTTTTACATGTTTCACGTATAATGCTTTGGCAGCGTTGTAACTATACGCAATCATGCCAGTAAAATACTTTAAAATGAATATGAATTAAAAATTGTATTCACCACTAGGTGGCGGAATAACTGCTGTTCCTTTTCCCGCTCTTTCTTCTGCAGTAGCTGCTGTTTCCTTGAGAAAACCTGTCAGTATAAATTAATTCTCTATCACGTTAGCTTTAACTACTTGTGATCCCAAACATGTAGATATTACACACATAAACATCACAATTTTCATATGCATCAACCAATACTGTTTAAATTATAGATCAAAGGACCCTTAGGGTCACATTTATAAAGGAAGTGAATTCCCACCTTACCGAAATTCACACTTTCTGATTTGTGTTGTTCTATATAAAGAAAGTGGCTCTGAAATTTTTTCGGGTCAGCTTATGAAAACAAACCTCCACTCTGACATTTTTCGTTATTCATAATTTGTTACTTACAGGGCTTACCCCTGCTGTGACTGCCAGGAAGTGTATAAAGGGTTAAAGCTGCCTGAATGACTCATAGCTTGCGATTAAGCAGATATTCCCTACATGTGTGCTTGAAAACCAGGAACGTATATCACAACGGTTTGTTGCATGCAGGCCCTTGGTCTTACCGCAAACTGTCAGAAGTTTACATAATACTACGGCTGTCACCCGGCTGTTTTTTCCATGTTCCTTACGGTAACATCAGTATGGTACTGGTAGCAAAAGGTTTCATAGAGACTCATGTGGGATTTTACTAAGAAATACTAAGGCTGCATTGACGTTATGTTATTTCCCAGCATTTTACTAATAGGAGACCACATATTCTCTTCGTCACATAAATTAATTTTCATATGTAATCTTGTTGCGAATTACTGATAGAAAATACTGCTGAGTTGACGCCTTTTGTATCGTTTTGAACTCATAGCTCATAGCTTAAATTTATACTCATAGAAATACTAAGGCTGCATTGACATGTTATGTTATTGCTGGGTTAAAAATAAAGTTGCTGCGTTTTTCTATAACTACTGTGCTATCCAGTTTTCTCTCAAAGAAAATCCAGCAGTTTGTCTCAACTATAGACCTTTGAATGGTACTGTGTTGCTTCCAAGTAATATGTAAACTATCATTTATGATTGCAATATAAACCCTGATTGGGGGATCAGAACACAACTACAAGCAGAAGCCCAGCAACCACAGAACGTTTACGTAACATTAGTTGCTTTTTTTTGCTATCCAAATAATAATGTTCTAAGAACATTGTATTTTAGGTTCAACCGATAAAGAACACCCTAATGATTTTTTTAGGTTGTATTTTTCTTGAACATTGTACCTTTCTAGAACATTCTAGGAAACAAAAATTAGGAGTGTCTCAGACTGAATGGGCTTATGTTGTGCGTATTACACGGCTACTTGCCAAACAAATAAGTAGATGGATGTGAAATATTGTTTTGAGTTCAAATTATTTTATGTGACAAAAAAAGACAATGGAGTGAAATATGAGAAATGTAGGATGTTGGTTGTCAGGGACAACAGTCAGCTATAAAGAAAATATGTGGCATATATAGACTTCTTAGCATATTTTAGCATAGAGTCAATCACAGATGTAAATATTTGTAGATCTAAATAGGTATGAAAGTAAAGTAAAATATGAAATATTATTATTTAACTAAATAATTTTAAGATGTAATTAAACATATGAATCTGTCTGTGTGGGAACTCCTTTATAAACAGCATTGCGAGAGGAAAAGGCGGATACAAACACTAGTAATTGAGTCATTTCCTGCAAGCAGGCCCTACTGTATGTTCAGCTTCAATTTTCACATCTTCTGTTGAGCTGAAATTACAAACACAGCTTGAGGTAACATATGACCACAAAATGTGCCATTGACGACGCTCTGCAGTTGTTATTTTATGAGCGCAGAGGTAAAAGAAAAAGGGAAAAACAACATTGAGGTTTTTAGACCTTGAGGCTTTAATATTTAAACTCGAAAAACAGACGTTTTCGTCTATTTAACTTATGCCAACGCATCAAATTGCATTTGTTTTTCGTGAATCTACATGAGCTGCGGTATGCATTTCCTCCTTCTGCGCACCTGTGCCCCTGTGAGCTTGAATGGAAAGCGTTGTGCGCTTGGCTGACTGCTTGTTTTTGTCATCTAACCACTGAAATGTACTTGCTATGAACAATCCAGCAGTGATTACTGTTCTTCTGTGTAAAGCCACCGAATACACTGGGGCACAATTAAATCAAAACAAGGAAAACTTTCTGCATTACACTTGTTTTCCTAAGAAAATGCCTCTTTGATGTACAGAAGTAGCACTTTGAGCTTCCTGTATCGGGTTTTACACCTCTGTACAAATCCATCCAGTTTTAGTCATATTTTTATAAAAATAATTGCTTTGAAGTATTGTTTGTCACATAGCACCGCCTCGATTAATTATTGCTGTGGCTGTAGAGTGTTTTAAACATAATGTAAACCTTCTTGTCATAAGGTTTATTATAGGTGGTCTAAATATTTTTTTGAGAAACAACGCCATGAGCCTTGCTCTCTGAAAACTCACAAAATCTTTGGGGGGGTAGAAAATATCGTAATTTTACCTGACTGCCAGTCACGAGCAGATACAATATGCAACTCATACCACCTGTAATGACAAAATCTAATCCAATGTCAACAAAACATACTTCAGTAAGGAAGTGACTTTTAAAGCACGTTAAAAAGTGCTCGCTTTTTAGTTTTACAGATTATTTTTATTTCTGAGTCTCCTCCGCTTAGGGGAATTCAAAAAATGTTTGAGTTTAAACAGTACAGCTGGAGATCAATTTTACAGTTTGTGTCTCTGCTGCAATGGTGTTTTACTCTTGGCAGGCCTGTCATAGGCATAGTGAAAACACAGTAAAATACAATGCAAGAATAAAGCAGGCTGGTTCTGGTTTGCCTATTTTTACTGGAATGCACTAGCTGGCCCACTGGTCTTCAGTTTTACACCACGCAATTTGCCGTAGCACTTAATCTGTTATAGCTCACCATCACTAAGAAATACTTTGTGAAATACAATCAAATGGCTTATGATTTAAAAATGTGGGTATATTATTCTTTTTGAATAAAGAATAAAATGTGAGAATCAGAACAGTCATCACATTCATAGAATCACTATTAATAATCAAGAAAGCGTTACATACAAAAGCTGCTTAAAAGTGGCCGTTGGGATCAATATTTATTGAGGTCTGGTGCTATTTTGACTGTACTTTCACTCTGACTTAGTATCTCGCTATGAGAAATACACTCACACATGGCTGATGATTCATTACCCTTGACTAATTCAGAAAACATGGCAAAATTTGTGTTTTGAGAGCTTATTTAATATAATCATTTAATAGAAGGTAGAAAAAAATGAACAAGAGTTTTTTGAACATCCTTTATACAAGGATGTGAATTCTGAGATGTCCCCAGAATCTTTGGGATTTTCTCATTCTTAAACCCTTTCGACTTTCCATCTGCACACATCTAAAAGTCAGACAGAACAGCCAGACATGGGGTTGGAAACCACTCAACCAGCTAGCGGTTATTTTTAGATTTAAAAACAAGCCCCCACATGGAACAAAGAAGCCCTGCTTAGAGCCATTGGAAGATATGATCTAGGTCACATGTACATGTGTTCACACTGTACCGTTAGGGTCATCATAAAGGGCAGAATCAGAAATCTTGACGTGGATCAAAATTAAGTGTAACTACAAATACATCTTTGATTATTAATCTGACACATTTAAATGCTAAATGATATAAGACTATGGCCCTTAAATATATGTACTACTACGTACTACTATGTACTATTATGTACGACATTGAAAGTGGCATTTATAAAATCAAGACAGTAGTTAGATCTGCTGAAAATGATTTATTTGTACATCATTCTTTGTCTCTAAGGTTTCAACACACCTTTCTTTAGGAAGATGGGTTCTGTGGAACGGGGGACGGCATGATTCACATGCGTTGCCGACATCCGCTCAGCACAAAGTCCCTTCCATGGGGGTAGACACACAAACAATGCCCCTCTGTATCTGTCTGCACGACACTACATACTCAGATGACTCAACCATGATGTTTAACAACTCTCCTGACATTTGAGGTATTTTCACTTAACGTTGCTGCATACAGAGCAGATCTGTGGTAATGTTTTCAAAAACACCCTAAATGTTAATGTGTCTAACCACAGCTTCAAAAACCTTAGAAATGACATCAACACCGCTGTTTAATTTCTGCACTAAGCCAGATGTCTAATTTTTGCTTATTAGGGGGTATTAGGCCCAAAGTGACCATACTGTACGATCAATGTATCTGAATGTTGCTTACATGTTAAGCCTTTGTGTATTCAACATCTTTGCGTGACTGGATTTCCTTTGAACAGAGAGATTATGCCCTTGAGACCATTGTGCTGAGAGATGCAGTACAAATGTTCTCTGAAATCAGATTTGCTCATTTCCTGTTCACAATAACACATTTGAATACATCCCACCCCATCATCCTTATGGCTTGCCTTGACATTTTTAAATGGCTGGCAGAATAGTGGGATTCCTAAACATGTGGGAATGTGGGCCAGAGACCAAAACCGCAGTTTCCAACCACACAATCCACCCGCCAGGGAATGAACACAAGGAAACCTGGCACAAAGGCTGTTTCCTGTAAATGAGAGCTTTATATTAAACAAATAAAACTCCTACTCTGTGGATACAGTGTTTCATTCACTCAGACATACTAACTTCCCAGCTTTGCCTTAAGATTTGTTTATCGGTTTCTTGAAAATTGCATAGCTATTTTAAATCTAAAGAGAATTATAAGAGATCTTAGAGTTATGTTTCACTTAAGTATCAACTCACGGTTCTCCAAGTTTTTCCAAGAACGTTGGAGAAATGTTGACATTTGACACAAGAATATAGAGATAAAGAAGTAATGGAATAGGTGTTTTGTTCTTGGAAAAGATTGAAGAGAAATATTTGAGTTTGTATTGGAATCTTTGATGTTTATTACAGATGTTATCTGGACAAGTCTGAGCACAGTTTGAGACAAAGTTTAGATCTCAGCGTAGAGGAAAAAGCCTAGAGGAGACACATGTGAGATTAATGGGATCTTATCTCTGGAAAATATAATCAGGTCTCCATGTAATTTCCATCTCATTGCTGTCTAAGAGAAACTGTTGACATATTTATGAGATCTCATTTGATGTTCTTCTTATGGGTCAGTATACCACAAATTGCCATGCGAACATATGATAACACTGATCACTGGTATGGCTAAAATTAAAATAACTTAAGTTTGAACATTACACATGTCATTTGTTTAAAATGTGTGTCTATAATGGCAAATTAAAGGTAAAAAAACATTGTTTAGGTCTGAGGTAAAGCCACGCCCCCAAACATGGGGGCTGGAAAAAGACATTATTTTCTCATCTCTTCCTTGTTCTCCATCACCCCTCCACCTCAAACTGATCTACTGACTTCCACTAAATTTCCATCTGCTCTGCTGGTTAATGTAGCCTGATGTTGTCTTCTGCCCATTAAAACTGACATTTTAACATCTGTATTTCGGGTTCTATCTTCTAAACCAAAAAGGAAATGCCAGATAAGAATCAGTTACTGGAATTTGTATTCAAATTTAGCAACAAAAGAAAGAAACTATCACAACAGTTCCTGTGGCAGCCAATAAGTCAATTTATGTAGTTATTTCCCAAGAAATATAGAAACATTTTGTATGGCTGGACATTATTTTATAAACAGAGGAACATAAGAAAGTATTTTTTTGCAGATATAAGTACTACTTCAGTCCCATGCAGAATGGTTTTAAAATTGTAAGCTACATAATTTTTATAGCAGACAGTCATGCATACAGTGCTGGGCTGAATGCTTTAAGTGAACTGTCATTAAAGAGCATTAAAAGTGTCCCCAGCCTCTCTGTTGTTTCTGTTTTTGACAGAATGTTGACAGAGATTGTTTTTTGTGTGGATTTACAGGCCGTTTACCTCTTCTGGGGTCATTTAGTTCTGTTTAATCAAGAAAAATCCATATGGGTTTTGTAAATCCACAGTTCTGACAGAAAAAAATATTTATAAAACGTGCCATCATAGTCTTAAACCCTGGCACTGGGCCCGATAGCATTTCTCATTGTGTTTACTTTCATGTAACCTTATGACTATTTACCTTTCCAAGTAAGAATTGCCACTGTTTGCAAAATCTTGTTTTGAAGAACAGTCAGGGCCTTATGGGTAGCCCTCCCTCCACTTTGGGCCCATTGTGGTGGCTGCACCATTAAGGAACTTAGTGGCCCCCACATCACAGATCCCAAGACAAAATTTAACATGGTTGTCCCCCTAATAACTGCCCTTACCTCAAAGGCTTAACAGGGGACTTTTTGGACCAAAATAACCCAGCAAACACCTAGCAACCATCCACACAACATAGTATACCGACGGCCCCCTAGCATTGGTGAGTTTTGCAAAGGTAAGCGGCACGTGTTTAAGGCGAATTTACCTTGTAATGTTGTTTTTTCTAAGAAAGGTCTCTGAGGTGTTTTTTAGTGTCTGCTATATTAACCTCTCTTGATGTCATGTGAAAGGTCACTATAATGTGTGGTCAAGGAAAAAGTCTTGCACCCACTGCGGGTTATTTTAGGAGCTGAAGATGGTGCCTCCTCTGCTCTCACACACTCTTCAGCCAGCACACTACAATGGGCGCAGGATGCTGCGGTCAGCGCTTTGTGTGCGGCGTGATCTTCACACCACTGTGAGTGGAGAAATGATGACGTGGGTGGGTCAAGAACACAACATAGCACAGCTATGATAAAGACATTGCTTTGGTTTCCGCAAGATCTGAATAGCCAATAATCTTAAGTTTATTAAATGATGTATGACATTAACATAGCTGTTAAATAGCTGTATAAAATAGCTGTTAAATCCATATATAATGTGATATTGTTTACTTATTTTTCCCCCAAGAAGAGGAAGCGTAGACGTGCATAGCTTTGACTTTTTGAAAAGCCTTCTCAGCAAACAGAAGGCTGAAACATGCATATATTTGTCTCAGATTAATCTTGTGACACTCTCCAAAGTTTCATGGTTCTGGAATATTCTTACTTATTCTCACTGAACCACCCCTCCCCCTAATCCCTTGAAAATACATATTTTGAGGCCTATGGTGCAGTTGCTTTGACCTTTGTAAAACCTTTTTGGAAGGTTCTAGAAGGTTGAAACTTCATCTCTGTTGCCCTTTAATATGCTATATAGTTTTTACAGTTTTTATTTAATATATATTATTTTGAATTATTAATTATTTACTTAATGGATTTACATAATAAAAAAAAAATTGACCACATGATCACTTGTTGTTTGTGTATATTTGGCATGTTGGTAAACCAAAATAAATATTTTCCTGCCAAATCTGTTGTTATGCTACATTTCATAGTATGAACTGGTGTTATATGAAGTACATCTAGTAAAGGTTATGTTTATGTGTTGCTGTTTTGCCACAGTGGGCCTCTGAGGGTTAATTCACACATTCTGAACTGAAAGCAAATTGAAAACAGAAAAAAATAAGTCTTTAATAATACAAAAAAGAGCGAGTGGTTTAGTGTTAACAAATATTTTGAGGATCAGGTTCAGGCCTGCCTGTGTTTAACAGCCCAGAAACTCAGCCCAGAAGTATTAAATATAACCGGAAAAGTGATTGTACCTAATAAAAACACAATAAACCAAGCCCTTAAATCTCACACCAAGCCTTACTAGGATCACAGTTCACACAAACACCTAATTTGATAGAACACAATAATATCACTTGGACAGTTAAACCAGTCATCTTTAATGTACAATACGTGACGTGCCCTTGAACAGAGAGAACTAATGTGATACAGTGAGTCAACGTCATTGCCTAGAATAAACTTCATCTTTATAAGCTTAGAGGATCATATATTACAATATACTCACGGTTAACCTTTGACTGTCTTTATTTCCTGTTTAAATTTTATTCTGCATACCATAACATTCAATATACCATAATAACATCTCTCAATCTCTTAGCAGCTTTGTTTTTTCTGTGAGGTAGCAGTCCCTACGCAGATACATTTCCTGTTTTTATCAGGCTATTTTAAGACAAAAAAGTCCCTGACAGGATAATACTAAGATAGATGAATTTTAATAAACTCAAATTGTAAAATAATGACACAAGATATACATGTGTTTGTATTCTAGTAAATAGATAAGAGATATTATGAGTAACATAGAAATGACTATAGCTCTGTTTCCAGTATAGGACAATGTCGGGAAGTTACAGTTACAGTTTTGTATGTAATTACAGTTTATTTATTTTTGTTATTTCCATGTAAGAAGCTGTTTGTTAGTCAACAGTTATTTAATATTAGTCACAGTAAAGGAACATTTTTCTACATACACTTGTGTTTTAAAAATAGGCTTACTGCTGACATATATTTACAGTGGGTAAAGCTACATCAACCTCAGCTGTTTCTATGCTGATTCAGTAAAATCTTGGTTTTAGACGTGTTTGTTAAACTCTGAAAGCCATAGATTTCACTTCTGCCTGACCGTTCACTTCATGTTTTAAGATCTTTGGTAAAAGCACACCATAAGACAAGCAAGTCATTGTGCGATTTTACCATCTACCAACAGGTGTCGATGACATCATACCCCAGTTCAATAACCTAGTGAATGAAGCATGACTGCTTGAACTTTGAAACAAGATAATAATCTCCTCCCCTGTTCTACTTCAAACTTTGTATTAATTATTGCGTCAAAAGACTAAATAATCTGCAGATTAAAAAACGAAAAACTGGGCAGACAGCTCAGGTGAACAACAATGACAGAAAACGTATTGAATTATTCATATAAATAATAAACATGTTTTAAATGAACAAATCTTTAAACAAAATACATTTTAGAATTTGCATTTTTTAAATACAAAGATCCTTCTTTATGTAAAGATTAATCAGAACCAACACCGTTAATATTATTGCTTCAAACATGGCCAAAACTCAAATATATGTATCACTGTGTAAATGAGAAATAGTGGTTGCTATGGGAAATATACAAATAATGTATAACAATGGATAAGTGACACAAAATCAGGACACAGTTATATAACAATACTTTGTTGGTTTTGTCATGACATTTAACTCCACCTCCACCCCATTCCGTGCTGTTTTTGAAATAGGTTAGCATTTAACTTATTCATGCAGTGGTGTTAACAATTCTCTTTTTTAACTCTTTACCATTAATAGCCACTGCAAGTTACTTTGGCAGCCTGAATTTCAAATTAAGCTATTGAACATTTTCACTATTATTGCCAAGGAAGAAGAGATATAGTCAAATTACAGTCAATACATTACAGTCAATAGTGGGACATGTTTAGTCACAAAACAGACATAAATAATTTAAAACAAATGCGTCAACTTTACCTGACCTGACATTTATGCTACGTACTCCTGACCTCAAAACAGTTTAAGGCTTCAGTTGAAACCTTACATGATCCTTGTCTAATCTATGCTAATGTGCTTTTACTGTGTGCAGTTAAAGAGAACACTGCTAAAAATTTAAAAAGGACTGAAAAGATGAGGGATTGATTAATCTTCAAAAGCTGAAAGCCCACATGTATACTCTATTGTGAAATTTAAACCACCCGTGGTTTTAATGCGACTGTTGATTCAGCAGCATCACTGTCTGAGGGGGCCGCAGACAGGGCACAGGGAATGCTGGGAAATTACAAGCAAGCATCCTGAGTCCATGCCTCACCCGGAGTTGCTAAAGATCCGTATCCACCCTTACCAGATTGTCACGTCTTTGTATTTTTCACGCTTAACTGAGCATGTTTCATTTGTTATTGGACCTACCTTCTTAACATATGAATGAGCTTTGTAAAAGGATGAGATCATGTGGTATGTCTAAACAATTTGTCAGCAAATTGACCTGCAAATCAGGTCTAGACATCACACTTGTTTTGCTGATTCAATTTTTCAGGTTCCCAAAATCTGATTTACTTTTAAGGTGATCTGTGTCATTTTTTCAGTGTTAAAATACTTAACATCAACGTAATGGGCCATTGTAATTCTCTCAACGTAATGAGAGCACTATAGTTAACCATTATTGGGTTTATTTCCCCCAAAAAATATTTAAACACTGTGATACTATCAATACATCACTCTGTTTGTCTGAGAATCATAATTACACCAGCATAGCAACATTGACTCAACTAGTGGTGTGAGTCTGGGGCGGGGTTATCTGTTTGCCCACCAATGGCAGATCAGGGGAGTGTTTGTAAAACCTGTTTGTAATTGAATAAATGGTACGACGGAACTTTAATATCAATACAATATGTCACGTACCAGTTCTGTCTTTTGAATACACTAAAATAAGGATACACCAAAATAAAATAAAACTTCCAGGATTTTGAGATCCTGTTTTCTTTTACAATTGTTTTATTGATAATCATGTATATAGTCAGCTCAAAATATGACTTGGCAATTTTTTAGCAGCCAAAAAAATAAAAAAGTCCAACATTGGCTCAGGACTAAATACCAGTCATCACATGCACAAAGTCACATTACCAACAGAGCATTTCCTCAAATGTTTTATTAACCACAGTCTGCAGAGCAATTTAGCCATTTACCACAGCACAAATTAAAAAGGCTTAAACCACTGATCAATAAAGATTAAAGTAATAAAGTCTGTCTCTAATTGGCCCTAATCTGCTGTGTGGATGAGAAGGTACACAGATGATTGTGTTGCTCTGTAGTTAAGCACAGATATCTCATCTGAGTGACTGAAGCATGAGTTTCCTCTTGCAGCTCATGTGACTGTTTGTCATTGTGGTTTGGCTGACTGTGTTTACAACTCAGTGTGGCCAGTGCTCAGAAACATCAACCGAAACGTATATCTGTTTACTGTTCTCATAGTGTTTGTCAATGCTTATTCATTCTACACTCAGGAACTTTGAACTTTCAGTTACATTATTAAACTCTTTTCTGTCGCACTGTTGTATTGTGTTCATTTTTTGTTATATTGTGTTAATCATCTTTGATGCTGGTTATGGGTGTTTCTGAGCAATGCAAAACGTTATCATTATTGCTCATTAAAAGGTTATAATGGATTGATATGGTACATATGCTTTGTTTTGCTCAGCAGCTCTTTTGACAGTAAATAATATGTTTGGCTGAAGACAGTATCTAAGACACAGAAAAGGATCACAGCAAAGCTGTGGAGGAATGCTGAGAAACAGGATATAGAGCGCTCTCTCCATGACGACAACAGGTTGTCATAAATAAAGACTTCCAAACAATGAG
This sequence comes from Botia almorhae, assembly GCA_036877575.1. Classification (NCBI taxonomy): domain Eukaryota; kingdom Metazoa; phylum Chordata; class Actinopteri; order Cypriniformes; family Botiidae; genus Botia; species Botia almorhae. The sequence continues at coordinate 32,939 of JAZGTJ010003577.1, forward strand.
GAAAATAAAATAAAAACAAAGTGGTGTCAAATACAGTATTTCTTTAAAAAATAATGAATACAATTAGCAAATAAATTTAATCAAATAAGAAGAAAAATAAACAATAATACAGTAATAATATACATAATACATATTTGTCAAATAAATTAAATAGAAAACTACAAATTAAAAACATCCTTTTTCATTTTTTTACAAAAAATGTGTACATTCATCATACATACACACAGTACAATCATTCATATCTGTCAATTGCATCTATTTACAACATTATGATGTATTGTATGCCATTTATTGATTGAACTGTATCATATTTCTATCATGACATGGAGGAGTGACCTGTTAATGGAGAGTGAGTCAGAACATATAGTAATTTACCTGAAAAGTCAAATATTACACAATAGCACACAGATCACTGCAGGGTTGTTTACCACACTGTCGATGTTAGGTTTTTTAGAAACTGAGTGAGATATTTGCTTATAAAACATGGCTTTGGCACAGACTTGACAAAAACAATCACAGGCAAACTATGATGTAACCTAGTCAGGTTCAAAAGTGTGGTATCATAAAATATCTGTTTTAAAATGCTGGCCAGGATGAGGATTTCACACAAAGATCTCATCAGAAACACAAAACGCGATTAGAAAAAAATGTTTTTCCTGGTAAATTCTCCACCTCAATTACTTCCTTGGAATTAAATTCTTTGATTGATTTTTTATGTAATCTAAACATGGATGTCTATGAACATTAAAACTTTTGATTTTTCTAGGAAGTGTGAGGAAACGTGGGTTTGGCTGAACTTCCTAGGAAATTCCTTGGATACATGGATCCTCTGGAACAATACGTTCTTAACCATGAGAAACGTCCTGTTGCGCAATGCTGTACTTACAGATGTGCTTACCGGCTGCTACCAGTTTTACACTTTATATGTCATTTAAGTCTCTATGCGCTGCTACGAAGGCCTCTGAATTTATACTAGACTTTGATTACAGTTCCAAACAGTTTTAATTGTTAATCATTTCAATTGTTTAATTGAACAAAACAAAAAATAATTAATCATAGCACAAAACGCAGAATTAAAGTGTAATGCTGCTTCTGGGCCAGAAGATCCATTTTTTTAAAGCTGAAAATACTTCACTTTCAATTTGCTTCATGATCTTTGAAGTGGTCTATCAGCTAAACAACAACAAACCCTGTGGATATTGCAGCTCTAATCTTGCTCCAGCAGATCATCTATATGGCCCAGGGGTAGATGACTGTAGATTTACATAAAAAACCCATTACTCACTCTAAGCAGTGTGTAAAATGCTTTGGGTGATCATTAGCAGAGTAAATGTGATCCATTTCTTCATAATCCCCCTCGACCATATCCTGCTCACTAACAGGCTGTGACCAACACCGCCCAGCCATATCTCACTAAGAGATTCGACATGATAGACTCTAGATGAAATGTGAAAATAGACCAGATGCATTCCAGACAACACCAGCAGACTTTCAGAATGAGGCTTTAAATCTTTCACACTCTCCCCATGATTTTCCAAGATGTAGAAATATAATGTTAAGAATACGTAAAACAAAACAAAAACTAAATGACAAACTTAAAGTAATACAACACAATTTGGTCCATCTGGTCCATATCTGGTCCAGACAAAAGCCCTCACCAGTGGACTATTTTCCGCAACAAACCAGCTAAACTCAGATTACAAGCTTCAAATTGCATAAATTCAATTCAATTCAATTCAGCTTTATTTGTATAGCGCTTTTCACAAAAGGACATTGTTACAAAGCAGCTTTACATGTATGATAAATGTACACAGAACAC
>JAZGTJ010003578.1:0-34756 GCA_036877575.1 Botia almorhae
TGTTCTGCTGGATTTCAGCCACTGTTCTAGAGAGAATGTTGAGTGAAGCAGAGAGTGGAGAAATCCCCAAGACTCTCACTCAGATGTACACACACTTCCTGATGGCACAAATTAGCATAAAAAATAAGAAATATGCCCAGCATGTTACAGACAAAGATATGATCTTCAAACTGGGGAAACTGGCTTTTGAGCAGCTTGTGAAAGGCAATCTGATCTTCTATGAGGAAGACCTGAGAGAGTGTGGAATTGATGTAGCAGAAGCATCAGTGTACTCAGGATTGTGCACTCAGATCTTCAGAGAGGAGTTTGGCTGGTATCAGGGGAAAGTCTACTGCTTTGTTCACCTGACCATACAAGAACATCTAGCAGCTCTATATGTGCATCTCTCTCTAGTAAACAATAACATAAATGTTCTTGACCATGAAGGATCTCGCATATCTGAACATCCATTGCCAATGTTTAGCTTACACAAGTGTGCAGTTGATAAAACCTTACAAAGTGACAACAAACATCTAGATCTTCTGCTTCGCTTCCTCATGGGATTTTCAATGGAGTCGAATCGCACCCTTCTAGAAGGGCTTTTGGTGAAAAGAACACAAGGCTTCCAGGAAAGAGAGAAAACTATTGAGTATCTCAAGGAACAAATCAGAAACATACAATGTACAAAAGTCTGTTTGGTTCTTTTCCATTGTCTAAATGAACTTAATGATCATTCCTTAACGGATGAAATCCAAAGCTATGTGACCTCTGGAAGGCTACAAGACTGCACGTCCCAAGAACTCTGGTCAGCTCTTGTGTATTTATTAATGACATCCGATGAAAAGTTTGACGTGTTCGATCTTCGTAAATATGGAAGATCCGATCAAATCCTTAACTGCCTGAAACCAGTTCTCATGTTGTCGACAAAGGCTGAGTGAGAACATTTTCTTTTATAAGTGCACACACACAAAATTGAAATGCAAAATATAAACAATTAAATTTTTATTTATTTAAGACTTATTTTGTTAGGTTACAGAACTGTAACATCACGGTGAGCGGATGTGCACAGTTGTCTTTGGTTTTTACGTCATCGTCCAGTCTGAGAGAGCTAGACCTCAGTCACAACAAACTTCAGGACTCGGGAGTTGAGATGCTCTGCGGCGGAATAAAGAGGTCACGCTACACACCAATGGTGTAAGCAAATATAATACTAAAATCTGGAGCATTCCTTTCCAAACTATACTGTTTCCTAAACGAAGCCATTTTAATAAAATGCTTCTCGCCCTCAGGTTGAAGCAACTTTTGCCCCAGATAAGTGATCAGGACAATCTACATAAACCCTAAAACAATAATGCAAATTTTATTTTAAAATGTCCTTCAGCCGGACTGCAGGACAAAGTGTGTCACCTGCAATCTCTGAAGTAAGGATGACATTTTTGACTGCCAAACTTTAAATTGTTGTGAGCTCAAATCTTAATCCTTATCCCACAAGAATTTTACAAAATGGACTCCCGCTGTTAGCTTGGGACTGCTAATGTATTTTGTCTCTTGGCTGCAGACTGAAGAACTGCGGAGTAACTGAAGACGGCTGTGTTTTCCTCAGCTCAGCGCTGACTTTAAACCCCTCACATCTGAGAGAACTCGACCTCAGTTGCAATCATGTGGGAGACTGTGGCGTAAAACGTTTATGTGACGTTCTGGAGAAAACCGTGTGTGCGCTACAAATACTAAAGTGAGTTAAATTATTGCTACATACTTTTGGTAATGGTACACAATGAGTCATTAAAAAAAAGGTCTGTTAACAATTGACTTTTTTCTTAGGCTGAACAATTGCAGAATCACGGTTGAAGGTTGTGCTGCCTTGGCTTCAGCTCTGAAATCAAACCACTCGCACCTGACTGAACTGGAGCTGTATGGAAATAAACTAGGAGATCCCGGAGTAAAGCTGCTTTCTGCTGGACTGGCGAATCTGAACTGTAAATTGGAAAAGCTGAGGTAAAAGTGTTTCTGATCAACAAAAAGTTGTCGTCCTGTGACTTGGTGCCAGATTTGAGCCTAATTCTCATCAGAAAGATCTCATGAATCATCTCATCTCATGAGCCCACCGTCCAATGTCTTTTCTTCAGGCTGTCCAGCTGCGGGGTTACAGAAGAAGGTGTCATCACTCTGGCTGAAGCTCTGAAATCAAACCCCTCCCACCTCACCGAGCTCAACCTGCGAGAGAATAATCTGAAAGAGTCCGACATAAATGTTCTCCTCACGATACGGGACAAAGTGCTCATATAAACAGAGGACACTATATTAAAGTGATATTATATTATAATAAACCTTTTACGACTGTTGACAAGCACCAAGTCACATCAAAGTTTGTATGTTTATAAATGTTTTGTCGTTTAAGTGGTAAATGCAATAACACAGCAATAATAAACATTTTGTGTATCTGTTACTGGTCTCTTTTTACCCCCATCAGCCATTGAGATTTTTTCTACTGACGGTCACAGAAACAAAGCAGCAATTCATGAAAAAAGAATGTAATTCTTTCACCTTTAAAACATGCGATACAAATTACACAAAGTTAATAATTTCCTCTTCTAAGATTTATAACTGTGGCATCCCACCTTGACTTGAGCATCCCCTCACATTTTCTTGTATATTTGCTTTGAGAAAACCACCCCAGGGGAGGCAAAACGAACATGTTATTCCTGAACTTATGAACGCAGTGCTCACTGTAATCTTTTCCATTTTTATTTTATGAACTAGATACAAAAGATCATAAATAAAGGTCATAAGTTAGGTGCGCCTATAGGAGAAAAAGCAGACGGTGTGACTCCACGATTTGTTATTAAACGTGCTGCTGATGTGTGTGTTATTGTGAAAATATTATGCTTGATAACTACATGAACATCTTCCACGCATGTAAAGAAAGAAAATGACAAATATGAAAACTGTACATGAAAATAACAGCGGGTATTATGTACATCATAAAGAAATGATTACAAAACATTCTATGTACATACAAAATTCTAAATTCTGTACAGTGTACTTCTGAAACGGGTTATAAAATACATATTTGCGACTGAAATGCTATGATTAATCCAGGCAGGCGTTGGATTTAAGTCATTTATCATTTGCTACCTTACAGATGCAAAAACTGGATACGCAGAACATGAGTAACTGAAGACTTAATCTCTAGATTTATTTACTCGCTCCTATTTTTTTTGAACAAACAAAGCAATACAATTTTCCATTCAGCAATACTTCTATAAAACTGCCCCATCTGGCCTTCATAAAACACACAGTCCACAAGGTTTGGTTTGAAAAGGCTCTGAATCTCCCGAGGCAAAAGATCCATTTGGATGTTATGTTCGGATCTGATCCACGGGAAACGGTCCCCCTCCTGCTGTCGATGAAGAGGGCCCATCCTGAGCGCAACCCGAGGACAAACTCTCAGCTTGCGCACAGAACAATTTCCGAAGTCTTTCTTCTGTCATGTACACACCTCCACCGCCCCAGTGCCTGAACAACAGCTTGAGAAACATCTTCCAACATCACGAGAAGAACCAGAGAAGAACCGTCCTCAGAGAGGTGCAGGAGAAGATCAGCTCGTTCTGATCTTTATATTCCATTAAAGTGCAGAAGTAAATACTCTGTCCTTCTTCTAGTTCATCTAACCAACATGATGTTTGTTTCATAGCTTGTCCTGGATCACACAGGAACCTTCTCATCTTGTATATGATGCAATCCAGACAATAAATCCTGGACACTGCTCAGGATCTTCCTCTGATGTGCAGCGCATGAGATTCCCATACTGGCCAAATCCCTAAAAAAGCAGTGATTTGTTTATTTTCATATTCATTAAGATGTGTTATTGAGTGAGTTACTATGTTTTGGTACTCACTCCTGGTTCATTTGTATAACGCTCTCCAAACTGCAGTGTCCTGCTGCGCTGAAGTTTTCTCTGTATTGTTCTAGTCCAATAATTTTTAGCCATTCATCAACAGAACCCAAAGAAGGGGCGGAGCCTCCAGAGGGGGCATGGTGCAGCACGGAGGGGTGGGGCCTGCCAGTGAAACCATCAAATAGTATAATTTATACCAGCTCAAAAGAAAATAAACTTGCAGCTTATGTCTGTGTTTGTAGTGTCTCTGTAGCACGATTGGCTGAGCACTGCGTTAGCAACGCAAAGGTTGGGGGTTCGATTCCCCCCAACCTTCAGGGAATACTGAAATGTACACCTTAAATATATTATAAGTCACTTAAAAGCATCAGCTAAATGTGTGTGTGTGTACACATATTTCTAAAAACTGTTGTCTGAAATCAAATGACTTTTTCCTCTGTGAAAATAAAAAGATTTCACACAGTTGTACACGCACTGTATATGTGTTTGTGAAGTGTATGTGTGTACCGGCTGGTGTTTGCAGCTGTCCTCTTGAGTGTGGCTGGATTGCGAATGAGTTTGTCCAGCATGTTGACTATCTGGCTGAATTTGGGCCTGTCTGCACGCTCTCTCATCCAGCACTCCAGCATGAGCTGATGTAACGCCAGCGGACACTCCATGGGCGGCGGCAAACGGTAGCCTTCCTCTATCGCCTTTATCACCTAGGAAACAGAAGAGAGGAAACGAGTTCTGATCTCGCTCAACAATCACATTCAATTCGTTTGTGTAATCTGGCACGGCGCGTGATATTATGTAACAACGAGGTGCTATTTTATTACTTCGCTGGCATTTTTGAAAACCGCACCACGAGAACAAAAGAAGCAAATTAATTACGGGAATTTGATTGGTGGTACCGTGGCACTTACATCCTGATTGCTCATGTCCCAATATGGTCGTTCTCCGTATGACATCACTTCCCACATGACGACGCCGTAGCTCCACACGTCACTAGCGGACGTGAACTTCCTGTAGGTAATGGCTTCTGGAGCCGTCCAGCGAATCGGAATCTTCCCCCCCTGAGATTGACAAGTTTATGATGTTACTGGCAAAACTATAATCTATAACACTAAACTATAAACATAATTACACAGCCTCCTGTTCGTTTTCTGTATTTTAAACAAATAAAAGGAAAACATTTGCAATTTCAAATTATATCGTTCTGCTATCTGTACGACCATAAATGATGTCATTGCTCTTATAAGACAAAAATCAAACGATTGTGTCAGTGTCTATTAAATTTCTATGGTTCCGGTCCATAAAATCAAATAATATTTTCCTATTCACATAAATTTAACTCTAAAGTTTTGACGTTGAAAATAAAGAAAAGTCCATGAGCATGTTTTGTGGCAACTTCCCATGAACTTGTTTATAAAACTGTAAAAAAGCAAAACTACCCTCACGAGAGTGTTGTTGTACTGAGTATCAACACAGCTGCGATGCATCAATGTATGTACATGAATGTAAACAGACACGCAGGCTCACCCGGGTAGTGTAAGCTCCTTCTGGTTCGTCTTCCAGAACTCTGGACATCCCGAAATCTGAAACTTTGCACACCAGGTTGCTGTTGACCAGAATGTTCCTTGCCGCCAGGTCCCGGTGAATGTAACTCATGTCTGACAGATATTTCATACCAGACGCGACACCTCTCAGAACCCCCACCAGCTGAATAACTGTGAAGCGACCGTCATTCTTCTGAAAGAGGAACAAAAATGCATCATACTCAACAGTGACACCTCACCCATCGAAGTCAGTAGATCATGATTGTTTATTCAAGTCAACGTAAGTAAGAACCGGGAAGGCTGTTGGATATCTTTCTCCAAGTATTATAAACCTCCTTGTGGTCGCAGCTTGTTTAAACATAAGCCGCATCTAATATGCATGTGGTGTGATATTCACTTTAGCCTTTATTAGCCTGGTTAAGCCACAGTGTTCAATTTAAAATCTAATTCTAAAACTGATTAAATGTGAATGTAGAAACCGAACGTACGGACAAACAAACACGCTCTTACTCTGAGAAACATATCCAGAGAGCCGTTCTCCATGTATTCTGTGATGATCATAACAGGTTTGCCTGCAAACAGACAAAGAGAGAGAGAGAGAGTGAGAGGCATCAATTATAGTTCATTTGACTGTCCTATGAAAAAAATGACAACAAACTAATTTAACAAGCACTTAAAATTTCCCACCGACAGTTTTTGCATGCCATTGACGCACTCAGCTAATAAAACACTGTTTCTTGAATTTTGAAGGTTACCCAAAGCTTAATGAAAGCCAACCAGATGGGAACATCAGACACAAGACCACGAATATCTGTTATTCTAAAATAAAATCAACACAGCAAACCCTCTCTCATACACACAGGCTGTTTGATTGACAGTTAGTCTCTGATTCTGTCCTATTGAGGAAGTGTGGTAAATAAAGCTCAACCAGACACACTGTCGGCCATCTTTGTTGGTCTGGCCTCTCTGATGACCTTGAGTCGAGTTTGACTGACAGCTCCTCCAAGGGGCCTGAAGAGCAGATGACCTCTGACCCCTCCTCCTCACTTTCTGCATTTCCCAACTCCGCCCCTTTCCGCCCACCCTATTACGATGCTAATGCAGTGTTTACCGACTGCATCTCCTTTTGCGTGTGGGTGTTGTCATGCATGTGTATGTTTGACAATGAACTTTGCGTGGCGTGTATCATATGCGACTTGCCGAATACATAAACATACAGTCTTCACAATTTGGAAATTATGTATCAAGGTGAAAAGAAAGAACATAATATTTTAATAAAAGAATAAAAAATGTGTATTTCTTACACCACTATAGTAATATGAGCAACAACACAAAGAAAAACTGTTGAATCTCTGACGAGGGACACTGAGAGGCCCAGCTATCCCACGCTGCCTCATTTACATATTTAGATTCAATTCATTCTCATTTACATTATGCAAATGACGCATTCAACTCTATTAGCTCTGCGGCAACACAAAGCAGGAGAATTAAGACGGCTTTATAGTTTCATGGGGGCATTCACGAGCCAAAATTAAATTAAACAATGACAGAACTTGATGATTACCACCTGGTAGATACATCTAATTCGCCCACTCCTTTAATTTATTCAGGGCGTACAAATCAATAACATTTCTGACACATATATGTATACACACACACACACACACACACACACACACACACCTTATATACCAACTGTGCAGCTGTGAGCTGTGTGGCAGAGAATGTTACACCCCCTCTCTCTCACACATACACAATTTTAAATGTAAATATGCCTAAATGTGTCAGCCTGAACAGTGTTTATGTTGTTATACACGTCTTTATACGCATGTGTGTCTTCGTATACACATATAGCAACATATATATCCACGTATAGCAACACACACACACACAGCAGTGGCGTCAGACATGTAAGGTAACACTCGAACCCCCTCAAACACATTAGGCCTATGTGATTAATGACCCTGAGTCTGTGGTGCTTTTTATCTCACGTTAGCCCTCCAGTACGGCCCACTCCATCTGGAGACCGCAAATGTGTGTGTGTGTGTATCAGAGAGCAGGTTTTGAGTCTTTGTCAAGTCACATTTAGCAAACAAACACAAATAAGCACAGAGTAGCTGCATCGAACACACTTCATCATTAGCATATCAAAAGGAAAATCAAATGTTATATCACCAGCTTGATTCTTTATCACCAGATGCATTTCCTTCAAAGCCAAACATGGCAATTAAATTACTTGATGACTTTCAACCACATAATATTTTGTTATCTAAAGTCCATCATGCGGTACTGTATGTGTTTAACCTGTAGAAAATACTGCCTTCGAAGGCATCGGGGAGTATCTGAAGCCAGGGTTTGCATAACAGCCCGTCTACTGAGACATTTCCACCTGCTCAGCTTTCGAAGCACAGATGTATCCTTCACTGCCCTTGATATCCCACAATCCTTTGCTTGCGGGTTGGCGTTTGGTGCAAAGAACAGACACACACATCCACAAAATGATTGAAAAGTTAATTTACAAATGTCCATGTTTTCCGTGGGATTCTTTTGCAATTTTCTAAGACGTTGAATGGAACCCATTAATAACATTTCGGTATCTGATATTTCAGGTCCAAACACACGACGTCATTCCAAATTTAAAACAGACGAATTTAAAACAGAAAAAGGTGATGTCAGCTTTGACTTACATTTGGTAACCACACCCTCCAGATGAATGATGTTGGGATGGTCGAACTGGCCAATCACGCTGGCCTCGCTCAGGAAGTCCAGCCTCTGTTGTTCTGTAAACCCCGCCTTCAGCGTCTTGATGGCCACACAGATCTCGCGTTTCCCGGGAGCCTTCAGGCGGCCACTGCACACCTCACCGAACTCACCTATAGATAAAGCAAGAGCCTTCAACATGTATCGTTCATTACTAAACGTTCGTGAGGAAGGTGGACGCGCTTCCTTCGAAAGATACTAGAGCGGTTTTAACGTACCGATGCCGATCACCTTCTCGATTTTGATACAGGAGGTATTGATCTCTTTAGCAAACTCCCTGATGGCCTGATTAGGGTCCTCGTAGGTATAGGGGTCCACATATATCCTCACCCCTAACAAAACATTAACAGAAAGTTCGAGAGGAGAACATCTGCACCAGCTGAAGAACAGTGAGGTCAGAGAGATGTTCCATTACCTGGCTGCAGGTGTTTCTCATCACCCTGTTTGGTTTTGCTGTATTTGCTTCTCCTGAGATGAAAATATTCATCATAAATATTCATCATATAAACATTCATATTCAAGTTCTTCAGGATTTATTCCTTAATTTAATATTACACTTTGTCATTCATACCTTTTGAAGATGATGAAGACAATGATGAAGATAAGGAGAACAACAATAACACAGCTGGCCACCAGGAGCAGCAACACAGCCGAGCTCATGACCCCGACAACACGGGCTGCAACTGTTGGACAGCACCAAAATTACTGCATTTTTTCAACGTCAAGCCTTATATATACTATATAACTATAACAACAACTATTTTAGCATCGCAACAGACCATAAGCATTGTTTATTCTAAGCTCATGCGCGGCAGTAAATTCGAATTAATTTTGATTGGCTGTCAATGTGTTATTGTTCATGAGCTAAAAAAAATTACTTCAGAATTGATCCTGTTATTAGAATTACAATTAAACTATTATTGTTACAGTTCTTAGTGTGAACGGGCCTTAATATTTCAAAGAAGTTCCGCTTCTGTACTGTTTATGATTAAAAATCTATTTAGAAAATTTCACATGCAAGCATGTGCATTGTAATTCAATTTTGTTCTATTTACTTCACTATTTGTGTAGATTATTTCGAAAGTGATGGAACTCAATTCAGGTTCGTTCCCAACCGAACACACACACGCAAAGACACACAGTGTTGAACACAAACCAGTGTTGGTGGTGAACTCGAAGGGAGCGCTGAAGTTCCCGTATCCTGCTGCCGTGCGAGCGCGCACGTGAAATACATAAGAGGTCAGCGGGGTCAGATCTTTAATATCAGCGTTACGAGACGTCGTCTTGACGATGCGATAACTTCTCTCGTTCTGATCCTGAGAGTTATAAATAAAGACAGAGAGAGACGAAGCGGAAGAACAGAGGAAGGTAAGAGGTCAAAGGTGAGCCTGAAGGATGTTAGCGAGCTAATTTTAACTCCATTAAAACCTCACTTCCTGTTTATCCAGTGAAAACAAGTGTCTGCAGGGAACTGCAGTACTGTATATACAGTACTAATGTACGTATGTACTAGTGTTCGAACAATAGAGGGTTAATGAGGAAATTGCGAACATCGTTTACATGCCCTTACGCCACTTCAAACACATGACTTTACTTACTGGTCACTTTTCCACAGAAGAAAACATTTCATACTTAATTTAAACATGATGATTTTGAAGACTTTGGGTAAATTACGCACCCAGACTTAAAAAGTACCACTTTGAACAGAACCGTTTCTTAAAATAAGATACAAAGAACAAGACATCCCATCATGCACCTTCTCATAGTATTTGACCTCATACTCCAGTATGACTCCATTGGGTTTCTCCGGCTCCTGCCAGAACAGAGAGAGTGTGTGACGAGTGATGTCCTTACAATCCACAGACATGACTGTGGAGGGAGCTGGAGAGAGAGAGAGAGAGAGGAGAAAGAGGAGAGAGAGAGAGAGAGTGAGGAGAGAGCGAGAGAGAGAGAGAGGAGAGAGAGAGAGAGAGAGAGAGAGAGAGGGGAGAGAGAGAGGAGAGAGGGAAGAGAGAGGAGAGAGAGAGGAAGGAGAGAGAATGTTAATATTCAAGGTTATATTAAAAGTTTACATTTACACTTTTATCACAAACACACAGAAAGAGAAAAGACAAAATCAAAGGACGCAAGGGCGAGATCTTTTTTCCTCTCAGATGTTCCTGGTTTCTTCTGAACGGTGGATTTGGAGTCGACTATTGTCTGTTTGATTTCCCCTCTTCAAGCTGTTTTTGTTTAGGGTGTGAAAGTCAAACACAGACAATCAGACACAACAGAGACGAGCGTCATTTTCTCAGTTCCTCTGGAGACACAACTCAACAAATAGGACAAAGAGATGGAAAAAACAGCAAAAGTGAAAATAGGGGAAATTTACAAGCACGTCTGTCGGTTGGGAAGGAGGAATTCGCATCTGTTCGTTCTAACAAAACAGAAACAAAACAGAACAATTCTACACATTTCTACAGCATTTAAATATCGTTACTGAAGCCCCTTTGTCATCCATTCCTGACCCCCTTTTGTGTTTGTTAAATGTATTTGCTGAGGCAAGCATCACCCTCACTTTCACTCATAATTAGATATTTAAACAAACATAACAGACAACAAGTAGTAACGTCTGTGCAAACTTCGGTCTCATTTCATAACCAAAAATACGTCAAATGGTCAATGTGTTGGAGGTGAACTATGATTTTCGCCTGGTGGACAACTGAGCAGGTCAAAACACACCAGAGACTTACACTGAAGGGAGCCCAATTTTACATCTAGAAACCAAAATATCAAAGAGACTTTGCTCTTATGACCTGAGCCAGTAAGCAACTTCCCAAACACACTCGCAATCACCAAGCAAAGCTTCTGAAACCACTCAAAACATCTTAGCAGCTGCATAGCAACACCTTGGCAACCACCCACAACACCACAGAATTGTGGCGACTTGGTTTTACTTTACGTTTCACATGATTTTTTCCACATGATTAACACATTTTACAATGTTTAAATCCATTCCACAAAACCTTCAATATAAAACCTTTATCATAAGCTGTGTGTGTGTGTGTGTGAACACTAAGTATTATATCTCCAATGAACAATTCGATCTTTTGCCAGCTGTAGCAGCAGCAGCTCAGCAGTATCATCTCCCGCCCACAGATCCATCTTCCTCTGTCTGACCCAACAGACTAAACGTGATTTAGGGAAGTCCCACGGGGGGCTTCTGAGACGACCCCCTCCAGCCAAAAACACAGGGGTCAGCACCCCTTTCCCCCAACGCATACACTCGTCTGTAACACACATCCATCATGCCCTCTACTCTGACAGCTATGGGGCCGTAATGGAGCTGTGTGTGTGTGTGTGTGTGGCTGAGATAACGTAAGAAGGAAACATGAGAATCTTCGCTCGTTTATCGTAAGCATCGAGGACTCTGGGCAAAACAGTTTTAGACGCCTCACTTCGTTGGATCGTCTATCAAAGCCAATGGTGCATGCTGGGATATCTGGCTTTGTACGTGTGTGTATTTGTGCCTTACCTGTGGAATCCATCCAATCTCTGTGGACACACAAAGCTGTGTTACATGTGTGTATCAGGCCCAAATATAGTATCTTAATCTCACTCAGTGACTTTCAGAGTGAGAAATAAAAAAAAATCTGAACTGATGATGAACTGTCCGAAGTCAATGTCAACGAACATAATGTTTAATGAAGGAATCGTTCACCAAAGATCCTGCCATCGATATTAAAACACATGTTTTGTAATTACATAAATGTAAAAAGTCTCACACAGCCAGGCTCTCTGAGTTTGTTACAGCCAATCATCACCCACTTAGAAAGGAAGTAAGATCACAAACTGAACCACTGATTTTTAGGGGTCCTCTGACAAATCTATTGTATGGTTTAATAGATTTGGAATGTGGAGTTTGGACTTGCTTTCATGACAGTTTACGTCATTTTGGAACCGTAGAGAGATGTATGTTAATTAAATGAGTACAAGCACACAACCACCCCGCACATATTAAAATAGGACACATGTATGCGTGACCTCTGTTCTATAGTCAAAGGCAACATGTCAACATATGTTAAGACCCTTCACCCAAACCTCCTCCCTCAGGGTGATTTACAGGCTTGGGTTGTCACAGAAAGTTCCGGAATTACGGCAAACACTCCATTGTGGCTGAAACCCAACACACCATCAAGAGCACAGACGGCATATCACACATCCACAATTACACACAAAGCCATAAATCCAAAACAGTGTGTATTTGACATGATGTGTGTGTGTGTGTGTGTGTGTGTGTGTGTGTGGTACGTTTTAATGAAGCAGAAAGACCATACAGGAGTTCTCGGTAGGTGATGAAAGTTAAAGTCAATTCCATTACCCACAAAGTTGAAACGCATCAGATCACTTACAAAAGTGTTTGAACAAATGCCTAACTTTGAGTATGAACAAAAGTATCTTTGCTTCAGTACGTAACACCAAATATTGATCCAATTTGAGTGTGTTTTTGGAAACACATACACACACACACACACACACACACACACACACACACTAAATATAGATAAACTAATATAGATCTACTGTAAATCAATCTACATAAGTAGGCCACACACACACACACACACACACACACACACACACACACACACACACACTACACTCACCAGCCTGGTTGGTGGCGAGCGTGACGGACACAGCCTGCTCCGGGCTGGGGTTGTGTTTGGACACCCCGTTGACAGCCCAGATCTGAAAGGTGTAGTTGGTATGCGCCTGCAGCTGGTGAACAGACACGCGCGTGGCGCGCAGACTCAGTCGCTGCGGAGAATAGCGCACATCGTCCCCGCATGGCGTGCATCTCTGCATGTCTCGCGAACACTGCTTGCACACCACGTTGTAGGTGAGATCCTGTCGACCTCCGTTTGAGAGAGGAGGACTCCATTCTAACAGCACGGACGTCTCGTTGACGTTAGATATGAGATTGTGTGGAGCTGATGGAGGACCTGAGACACACAAATACAGAATTACAGACATTCCAACAAAATAATATTTTGGAAGTACCATAGTATCATTACAACAGTTTTATGTATCTATGTGACCATTACATTATTTTGGCCATAAGTCACCCTGCTCTCTAGATATCAGAATTGGTCATTAAAGAACCTAAACTGGTTAACCCTACACTAGTTAATTCATTTACATACTATCACATACTACTACCATGCCGCTAGCTGGCACTAGTTTTTTTTGTTAGAGATGTTTTTTGTTTATATATATTTATATTATATATATATATATATATATATATATATATTCATGCAACCATTTTGTACATTTCGTTGTTGTTCAACATTGGACAATTAACATATGGATGAGAGAGCAACAGAGAGAGAGAGAGAGAATAAGAAAAAGACAGATATAAAGATATAAAGAAAAGGCAAACAGCATCTGTTCTACAGACTGAGCAGCTCATTAGTATGAAGGAGAAAGAGACAGACAGGTAGACAGACAGACAGCTGGCACAGTGAGACAGACAGACAGACAGCTGGTCGAGTGGGACTGATACTGTCTCATTTATATTCATTTATCTGATGTGGGCAACATCTGCTGTATAAACAGATGTAAACAGAAATAATCACATGCACATGCTTGACAAACTACTACAGTTATGATGGAGTTTAGTTTTTATTTCTATATAGTTTATCATCAGCACAGTTTTAGTTTTAAAAAATGATTGTTGGTTGATATTTATTACTATTCATAAAAATGAAAATCCAAGTAAAAAGGATACGCTGAAGTCAAAATAAATAAAATAAAATTGAAAATCAGTGTGTGTGTGTGTGTGTGTGTGTTCTGTCTGTTGCATCTGTCGTCACAAGAGCCAGTGGAATGTGTACAAAATTATTCTATTACAAAAACAATTAAAAGAGATTCAAATACTATTAGTGCACACACACACACACACACACACACAGCTGTCTCTCGCTGCATTCCCCCAGTTAGTATGAGAGAGAAAACTGCTCAGCGCATAGATGTAACCTTTATACATTGCTATAAAATATCCAAACAAATGCTGTTTACTTCATTAAACAGCAAGTAATACCAATTTAATTCAGTATATTTCAAAAGCAGTCATACCAATAACACAATCTGACAGCATAACTACGACACACTCAATAATCTCATGTCTACCCTCGCTCTGTCTCTGCACAGGACTAAATTCTTCATGACCGTCATTTATCACAAATGATTAATAATCAGACACGTCCCATCCTTCAATTTATCATCAGACACAAGAGAGAGACACAAGAGATCGGAGATCCACAGCCTGCTGAAAAATGCTGTATTATTATCTTACCAGCTTATTTAAACCAAACCATCATACTGAATATATTATATATACATTTTTACAACTTTTATTTCAATATTTCAGCATTTTTACATTAGGGTAATAAGAATTTTAGGGTTGGGAAAAATTACGATCCAAAAAATCTTGGTTCTAAAACCAGCTTAATTTTATTAAATACATCATTTCTTAAGTTCTTGACAGTTGGATGAGTTAGATTCACACTCCTTCTCAGTGACTCTGAATTAGTGTGTGGGTTTACTTAACCATATATCGAGTACAAATTTGTACCCAAAAGTCAGAAAAACTCGACAAATCTTGAGAAAACCTCCTTTTGGGGACATCCTTAATTCTAAAAACGTTATAAAATGCTAAAAATGCTGAAAGCAAAAATGCTGTGTTTTCTGTTAGGGTTAGAGTGTGGTTTAGGGTTAGGTTATATCGTTTATAACTAGCTGTGTATAAAAACAACAGAAGTCTATGGAATATCCCCATTTAGATATACAAGTAAATGTGTGTGTCTGTGTGTGTGTTTTTTGCTTACGTGTGCAGGGCATGGATGCTGGATCCGTCTCTGATCTGTAATATCCTTTATCACAATCACAGGAAGTGGCTCCTTCTCTTGTGGAATAACTGTTTAGAGGACACCTGCGACAGCTGTCATCTGAAGACAGGGATCTGTAGTAACCCACCTTACACACTAGGAGAAAGAAAAGACGTGCATTTTGTGAAAAATAACACAGAATCCGTTTCCCACAGGAGAATAAATCAAGCTACTGCATTACTATAGAATTCAATTAGGGATCGATTATAAACTAGATTGAGATGGAACATGAAGCTCTGCCAGTTTTCCATGTACAAAAAAACGACAATTTATGATGGCGAGAGACGCAAGAGAAGAGAAATGTGGGGAGGTGAAGTCAAGCGAGTGAGAAGAACCAGAGAAGTACATGACGAATGAGGAATTCTGGGTATTTTCCCAGCATGCAGTGGGTAGGATGCAGAGCCCTTTTAACTCTTATGTCCGTATCTTATAAATCCATCTGACACGTCTGAGCAAAATGTGTTTTAAAATCATAAATCAAAAAACACTTCAAATAATCTAGCGTATCGTGTCCACCAACTGCCTGAAGAGCAGCAGTCTGTTTAACATCCTCTCCATCTTTTATTCAGCTTCAAACACATGGCATGCACAAAAATATCTCTCGACCCCTCCCTCCCTCTCTCTCTCTCTCTCTGTCTCTTTCTCTCTCTCTCTCTCTGCATACATGTACATTCACAATCGATTCAATAATGTTGTACTGGAAGTGTCTCCCTGTCCTCTGTAGGGAACAGGGCAATTGTGTTCACGTGTATTATCAATTCTACCACATTATAAGCGAGGCACTTTGAAAACTGTGGTAAAGAAATGCAATACTGGTGCTCAGTTTGTATCACTCATTTGGCCAGGCAAAGGATCAGAGGTCCAAAGGTTTCTAAGATTTATCAATACAAAAGCCAGAAGTAAAATAAATACGTTAGGGTTTTAGATGGTCTGATAATCCGAAAGCAGAAGAAAACAGACCTCTGGGCAGATTATCAGACAGTGTCTAAACTTAATCTCTACATTTAGAATTGATCCAGAGGTGTGAATCAACAGAGAGAGAGAGAGAGAGAGAAAGTGCACAGGGAAAGTAAATCCTCTCTCTTTTTCCTGCTGGACTTAATCTCTTCTATATTGAACCATCCTCTTTGTAGGAAGGAAAATTCCAGCGCAGACTTCCAGGCACACACAATATGACACGACCATCTCAGATAAGAAGACAGAAAAACTCGTCTGGTTTCCAAACCGCATTCCATCAATCTCTAAGGATCCGCATCTATCTGTCAAACTTCTGACCCCAGGAGACAGACTTCAACGTAACGACTTTCCATTAGTGAGATGCTGAAAGAAGGACCAGTGATGGTGATGATGGGCTTCATCAGTGGGTGGCCCTGACGACTGGTCACTTTTCAAAATTCCACAGACTTCCACTGACTTTATAAACAGCTAGTTATAAACACTATAACCTAACCCTGAGAGGCAGCTTACTTCTTACTTATTTTTATAGCATTTTTTACAACTGAGGACATCCCCAAAAAAGGGGTTTGGCTCATATTTGTCAGAATTTGCTGATACATTACTTGATACAAATGTGTCCTCAATATATGGTTAGGTAAACATACGCGCGCACACACACACTCCATTAAATTAATATTTTAAACAGAGCTAATGACACTTTCTATCCCTCAACTCTAGCCCTCATCACAGATACATTAAAACATATCTTGATGCCAAAGGCTCCTTACGCTTCAAACTCATCTTTTACTTTTATTAAAATGGACACCCACTTTTTGTCTCTTTTAGAGCTTGACAGTTACCGTTCTGCCAATTAACTTTTTTTGTGTTACACTGGGTGAGAAATAATGACAGAACTATAATATTTGGGGTAACTATTCCTTAAGGAACAACAGAAGACAACGGGAAGCCCGTGTTGATGTCTAACTAATTGTCTGCGTGTGCGCACAAGGGTTAATGACAGTCTGCAGAGTTTTTTTTAAGATTTTTTTTTTAGGAAAAACATTGAGATGAGTTTCTCCTCCTGAGGGCATAAAAGAGCTCCCTAACACACACACACACACAAGCACACACACACGTAAAGAAACATCAACTGGCTTCTTGTCTCATGATCTGGCGTCTGTTGTTCTACATGGTTTAGTCACTAATTAACTATTACCTCTGACCCTCACACACACACACACACACACACACACGATGGGTCCATCACTGTGATTAATGACAAACATGTGGAGGACGGGCAGATCACACTGATGGATGACTTACTCACCCCACATGTTGACCTTGACCTCACCCTGAGGCCGCCCCCACTCACAGATTCATAGAAGTTCAGTTTCACCTTAACAAACCTTACTGTCATTACCCAGAGGAAGTCATCAATCTCCTCGCGTCTAAAGCAGATCTTACAAGAGCTGGTAATAATATTACGCTAAAACACCACATTCACCTCCAGTCGCATTACACATCCTGCTGAACAGACCAGCATACGCTGCCTTTTCCTTGCTGGTTTCCAGCCTAAGATGCTGGTGTGTTAGTTTCCCTAACAGGTTCCCTAACTACTCGTAGGAAATTAGGTTTTAAGCACCAAATGCTTTAACGGTAACTATTCCACAGAAGAACATGAACAACTCCTTTAATGTTCCACAGAGGAACATTACCATCTCCTCTAGTGTTCCACAGAAGAACATGAACATCTCCTCTAGTGTTCCACAGAAGAACATGAACATCTCCTCTAGTGTTCCACAGAAGAACATGAACATCTCCTCCAGTGTTCCACAGAAGAACATGACCATCTCCTCCAGTGTTCCACAGAAGAACATGACCATCTCCTCTAGTGTTCCACAGAAGAACATGACCATCTCCTCTAGTGTTCCACAGAAGAACATGAACATCTCCTCTAGTGTTCCACAGAAGAACATGACCATCTTCTCCAGTGTTCCACAGAAGAACAACAAAACACGGGGACAAGAAATCAATAACAGAATTTAAATTCTTGGCTAATTTAACCTAAAATTGACCTCTACTCAACAAAACATGAAAACATCATTAGCCTCATTGAGTTATTTATAAATATACTGTATAAAATCACAATGTTGTTGTTGATAGCATTGTGTAAAAGAATGTTTTTTATTAAAGCAGATTTGGCGGCTTTTTAAAGGTATTGATGTAAACCTTCCTGAAGTGAATTAAACTTCTTGCTCTCCTGAACACGTAGACCAACTTCCTCCGTTCAATGAGAGGAACTTCCCAAAAGTTACCATGCGTTTATCGGTGAAAGGATCTCCTACACCCTGAAGGGCTTCGGGGAACTTTAGATCCATAAGCAATTAATAAAGCCACAGGATTTTGATAGGAACTACCTGGAAAAGAATAGAAAGATTAGAGAGGGGGAGAGAAAGAAAGAGAGAGAGCAAGAGAGCATGTCTGGCAGGGTCTGCAGGTTCTGGCAGGGTCTGCAGGTTCTGGCAGGGTCTGCAGGTATTGTTAAATGTGAGGAGTTCTGGACCTATTTTCTAATACAGGAAGTTTTGGCAGTGAAGGATATGCAAATAAGTTCCACACTAGCACACAAAGATTAGTTAAATTGGTAGTATGGTACACACACATGCAGGGTTCTAGTTAAGCTGGGTACATCTATAAATACTCAAAATAACTAAATGCACACACACGCACAACCAAGAACATACGTTCACATAAACCTCAAAAAACAAATGCAGGCTTAAACGTTTTGCTTCATTGTTCTCAGACAATATTCACGTGCACACACATGCGCACACATTGTGTGCATGCAGTAAGCCTTGTATGAAAACAATGGACGTCTATGAGATGTCCTTACCAAATGTACCGAAACGCACCTGTACATGTGTGTATTTTTAGTTTGTTTATCTAAACCACTGGAAATGCTCAGACGTCAGTCTGTCTGGTGCTGCAACACCTACCATTGTGTGTGTGTGTGTGTGTGTGTGTGTGTGTGTATGGAAACTGAAGGAACAGTGGGGAATGGGGTTGGTTTCAATCAATTTGTTGGGAAAACAAACACACACAATAACCTACCAACACACACATGCATTTCTGGTGTGACAAACACGGCAACAGTAACATGACAAACCCTCTTATTTTGACCTTTAACCTTTAACTTTCCATCTCGGTGTGTGTGTGTGTGTGTGATGGTTTTAGTTTGTACTTATCACAATTAGTTTTATATAAAAACAATGAACGCTCACTGTATGTGCCAATTGAAGAATGTTTCCCTGACATTTCCATTAAGCAAAAAAACTTTACAAATTATTTTTTAAAAAGTCTAGGAAAGTTCAAATGTTGTATTAACGTTATTGCTTGGTTATAAGAATGCTATTGAAACATTTTTAATTATGTCATGTTTTAAAATTGTTTTAAACCTTCCACTAACTACTTAGGAACATATTTTTGATATACATCATATATAACATTAGAAACGTTCCACTAACATTTATACAAGAATGTTATGAAATAACTTTAAGAGAACTTTAAGAAAACATTAGCCAACGTTCTGAGAAAATTGAGGACATATAATAATAATACTGAATCTCCTTCTCTGTTGTTTTCACACTAGTGTGAAATTTTCCACACTTAAAATGCCTCTGTTCCAAACCCTAGACAGCTGCCTACTTCTGATATCTTAAAACTTTTAAGAAAAAGTGCGAGATGGGTGCTCCAGATGCTGTTTCAGAATGTCAGGAGCTTATGCTACCCTCTAAAATCTAGTTCGGTCACTCATGAGGGCTGTACAGCAGAAAGCAGGTCATCTCGCTAGGTTTTGGAACAGAGCTAATGTTCTCCGCTGTAATTCCGTGCCTCATTTCATCACTTGGAGGAGCGAAACTGAGAACAGACCACCTACACACCTCGTAGCTTGACAAGCTTAAGATTACAAGCTCAAAACATCCCAATCACGGCCTATTGTTGAGGATGAGCGACGGAGAGAGGCTGCAAGCTGAAGCGAGAGAGTGAGAAAGAGTCTGTCATAACATCAAAGAGATGTTTAAAGGCACGTGAAGTGAATGATGACATCAAAGCCCAGTGAGAAACCTCCTTCTCCAGACATCAGCTTCTCTTCATTCACTTCTCTTTTACTCCGCGAGAGGAGGTTGCTGACCTTCCCCGTGTGCTGACAAATCTGTTTTTCTCTCCCATCATCTCCATTATTCAGGCTGTCTCTGTCTCTTTTGTTGTCCTCTCCTCCTCTAACTGCACGTCTATACCTCTCGTTTCTCTGCCTCGGTACGGGAAATAAAAGATGGATTCAAAGGCAAGAGAGAAAGGAGAGAGAGAGAGAGAGAGAGAGAGAGAGAGAGAACAATACAGAGATTCCAGCAGGAGACCAAAACCAAACACTGATGGTTCAAACGCTAAAATGAATTCTAATGCCAAACCACACGATGGGAAATGACTAAAGCAGTCAAATAATTTAGTGTTTTTTAAGTGAGCGGAATTAAAGTTATAGTTCACCCAATAAAACTAACAAAATAAGGTCACACGACCAAACTTCGTTGGCAACAGCGCCTGACACAGATTTCTTAAACACGTCAAAAGCAGCCTGTTTAATGTCTTTTGTGTTAAATAAACCGACGTTTAAAAATAAAAGGTTTATAACTCTCACCCATTGACGTGAGGGTGAGCAGACGGTAAACTGTCTCTTTAAGAGTGCTGAATCACAGCTGAGTCGAAGTGAAATGAGAATAGGAAATTTAGGTTAGTCGGGGGCACACATATCCTCTCGCTCTCTTGTACGACTTCCAGACAGTCCATTAAGTGTGGTTAATATTAGAGACTGTCAGTGAGCTGCAACGTTATATGGATGTTACGGCAGCGCTGTCAGACACATTTCTGTTTCGCCTCTGTTAGGGGGAAAGCCGGTGTTGAGAGAGCCAGTCGGAGATAAAGAACTCCATGAACAGAGCAGAAACAGTTTTCAACACCTCAGTAATTATGTTTGACTCAAACACACACACACGCGCACACACACAGTCAAAGACTCTGTGTGTGTGAGATGAACCGGATTGGGCTGTATGAAGTTCTTCAGGCTGAGGTAAACTCTGATCTCATACTTTTACCCCGTGACGTGTGTGTGTGTGTGTTTCAACATTCAGGCATATCGGTGAAAAGAGACAAGGAACATGAAAGATTCAGACAAGAACATGGAAAGAACATAGAAATTGATGAAGAAAAGGTGAGACAGTTTGGCTTATTTTCTCATGACCTATATGTAATTACACATTCTGTCCGTCAACGTCAGAGGTTCAGAATGACACTTGATGACCTCAGATGATTCTACAAAAACTCGTTGTGAGAAATTAAAACGAAATTAAAAGAACAACTGAGACAATCATTAAAAAAGGAAATGTAGAGTATGAAAGTAATTTAAAGTCAAACAAATGTTTTTATTTCATGATTTTATCTGTAATTTTGTTGAATCTATTTTTTTGTTGTGTACTATCACTTTTGAAGAAAAATGTACTATTTTACACTGTATGTGGTCTACTGTATGTGGTCTACTATGGCAAGCTGCATAAATCATCCCAATGACGCATCTCTCCACCCATCTAAAGACCAGCAGTATAATAATGACCACATCTCTGGCGTCTCCATGGCATCTCCAGGAACCCCAGCTGTCAAGAGTTTTGATGTCTTAATAAATTTCTCCTCTGCAGCTGTCAACCGATTGTCAGAGATGGATGAAAGAGTCTGTGACCTTTGACCCGCCCCAGACCCCTCTCTCAATCTCCCCCCGCTAAACACCCGAAACTCTCACAGAACCCCGAGACTCTTTCAACACAGCGTCAGCCCTGCAGAAGTCCATCAACGGCGTTTACCAGATCTCACAGTCTGTCTCACATACAGAGCATGAACTGTGAGCAGTGATGGAGTCATGCATCTCACATGCAAGTAAAAAACGACACTATTCTTGACTATATCAACTGAAAAAATATGTGAGGGATGTTTGCCTGAATTAAACTCACTGCCACAAAGCTTGAGTGTTCTGGGTTGTTGCCAGGGCGTTGCTATGTAAACCCCACGAAAGCCTAAAGGTGGTTTTCACCACTGGAAGCTCTTGCATCACTGTGAATTAATGAAGCATTACTTAAAAAAAGCTTAAACAAAACAAAATGACAAAAAAACTTCTTTGAATTAATAAAACAAAACAAGACAAAACTGCAGTCCAACACAGCAGTCCCACAAACAGTAACTCACTAAAGTCACTAATGCAAGTCTATGCCATTGCAACATTATTAGTTACTGGTATTAAGAACCCTGTTTCAGGTGTGTGTGTGTTCACTACTTACTACTAATACTACTAATACTTACTAACCTGGATGGGTTAAACGCAGAAGACAAATTCAGAGTATGTGTTATCATACTTGGCCTGCGTGTTACTTCTTAAAAATGTAAAAACTGATTTAACAATGTAGTACAACTGTTTTAAAAGTGATTCTAGGTCAAGAAAACGTCCCTATGCAAACATACAAAGGGTAAAATAAATGTGTGGAAAAAAACCCTCAAAAATCCAATTGTACAAATTTGTCCCAAATATATAGTTAAGTAAACCCACACACACACACACACACACATTCAAGGAAACTTTAAACAGCTCATGATGACTGCACTTGAGTAAAGAAATAACCTCTGATCTGTGACCTTTGAGGGCAGAGGTCAAGGGTGGCGCCGGTTTCCGTCATCGCTATGGAAACCGTACAAAGTGTCTGCAGTGCGTCTTTGCCTCAGACGTCCACAAATAGCAGCACATGTCCGGAATCCATCAGGTTTGACTGAAGTCGTTCTCTCTGTTCTATCCACACATCTGTGTAACGTGTATATTTATTATTGTCGCAGCCTCTTATTTAGTCTGATCTATGGCAAAATGAAATGTCACTTTTCAGCATAATTACATTCATCACTCTCACGGCCCTCGTCCATTTTTAGATTCTTGATAACATGTCTCAACTTATTCCATCTTAGTCTCAGTCTCTCTCTCTCTCTCTCTTTCTCACACACACACACACTCACACAACATGGAGTGGACAAATTTCAGTTAATTATAAAGTCCAGAATCTAATCAGCATGGCTATAATGAATTTGGTTGAGTTACAAGGTTTGGTTCAAGACAGAGTGCTCTGATCTCCTCTCTCATGTTTCTCATGGAAAAAGCGATGTCAGCAATTTCTCACAAACACAGCTAAACCAATCAAAACAACTCTATCAGATACGCTTGTTATGACCTGCTGACAGAATCGTGTTTGAGAACAGAGACAAATGGAAAGACAGATGGATGGATGAATGTTTGGATAAAACCATTATTTAACATTCAAGCAGCTTTTGATTGGCTGATCTTGTGTAACTGTGACATAATCTTACCCTGGCACTGCTCATTCCGTTCCTCATATCCAGGGTTACACAAGCAGCTCCCGATGGGTACCAGCCACTCCCCGTCCGCCCCGCAGTACATTTTCGGAACCTCTTGCTCTTCCGAATGGTCCACGCAGGAGCCTCGCACCTCCACCAGGGACGACGTGTCCGAACCGGTCACCGTATCGGGAAACTGTGCCAGGTTCCTCACGGCTAACGGACACTTCTTATAAAACACGCGAACGGAAACCAGCGCGATGCACGCGCCGACATCTTGGAAGGCCAGATAGAAGCCCGCGCGACTCAGAACGCCAACGTCCCGGACCTCAGTGTTGAGCTTCATGACCCGGTCGCCGATATCCACCTGTGTAAAGCTCTCATCCGCCGCCACCGTGTCGATCTTGGAGAAGCGGCTCTCGTGCACGAATCGTTCGCTGTCAGAATCAGACTCGAGGTAGTAGAGATTAAACGTCTCCTTGCAGGTGCCGATGACGCCGGGCAAACTGTTACAGTCACGCAGGGTGAATTTAATCTCGATGTAGATGCGCTGGGCCGGGCCGCGCTGTATCCAGTGGGTCCGGAGCCAGTTGTTCTGACTGGCTTCCATTACGTTACACACCTGGTATGTTCTGATGGGAATGTTCTTCTCGTCCATGATGCTCACCTCCTCCCACTGCGTGCGGAGACAAACACAAGAAATGAAAATCAGCAGAAATGAACGTTTTAAACATACGAATTAAACTGACTGCGGAGGAAAAGTTTCCCACAAAACGAAAAATTCTGTCATCGTTTACTCGCTGCACGTCGTTCCAAAGCTGTACGCCAAGCTTTTGTTTTTTGAAGAAGTACTAATCAATGGTTCTAGAGTTAACATCTAACTGAAGTGGAAAAAAAAAGCAAATTAGATTTACAGTACATTTAGTTCTTACACAAAGCTATTGTATAACTTGAAATATACAGTAGAGCACCAGGTGCATACAGTAGAACACCAGGAATATACAGTAGAACACCAGGAATATACAGTAGAACCTTTGGGATATACAGCAGAACACAGGCTGTATGGATCTTTAATAATACTGTTTTTTGTTTACTGCTTTCTTTGAAAGCTCCATCGCCAACTCATTGTTGAAGAAACAGTACATACTTCAAAACGTTCCCCTTTTCTGTTCCACAGAGGGGAAAAAGTCATACGCTTACCGAATTTTTATTTCTGGGTAAAATATTCCCTTTAAACACTGCTGACAGGGGGTTGACAGTACAAAGCATGAGGATTGTCAGACTCCCAATGAACAGAGGAGAACAGAACCAATGATCTAACTCGAGGAACATGAGGTCATCACCAGTGGACTGGATTAAAACAAGACCGAACCCTCGGAGCACCGTCGAGTAAATGTAGACATAAAACATAACATCTGTTTCTCTCTTCCAGGTCTGAATTAACCTCCGAAAAACACCATTATCTTTCCTCTACCGGCCTCACATACAATAACAACTCTGGACAGTTATGAATGGTTTACAGTCGGCCCTGATAAAAGATACGGAACATTTCTCAGCTTCTGCTAAATCAGTATTATGGCCAGTGACTGGACGCAATGAGTTTTCATCATCTACTGTAATCACCAGTAATTATGATAAATCCCAAATCAACACATGCAAATTCCTTCAGTAAATCGGGACCGTCATTAGTGATGCCCGGAGTCTGATTGGGAAATGATTTCTGTCTGTGATATATAACATGTGCGCTGGAAATGTGCTCCTCGACTTTGCACAGGATTTTCTGCAGTAAAAGTGAACGTTCGCCTGCACAAATCTCATTTACCACCATGCAAGTGTGTGTCAGGGCTATGTGGTTGCTAAGATGCTCTGAGTGGTTGCTAAGGCATTGCTAGTTGATTGCTTTTATGTTTTGCTAGTGGTTGCTAGTTAGTTACTGGCACCAAAACAAAAGAGCCCACCCCTTAGGCTCTTCAAGACCCTCGTCTCTGTGGCTTGGGCCCCTCCTTCTGAGTGAATGTTATTAGTATATTAGTCAATTTTGTTTATCACAAAATATCACAAATTGTTGTGTCAGTTACACAAGCTGCAACACACAATCTATCATGTATGCAAACTTGAGATATTCTGGTGATCCACTACACGCTTTTCTTGTCTTGCAGTTCACACTTTTGACTATTAGCATAAAATCTGGTAAGTGTAGATAGCATTGGGACTGCCCACCCGGTCGGATAACCCCTTAAGATTACCAACTAGTTAAGGTTACCCATTGATTTACTAACAAGGGCTTTTCCTAACAGTATTTCTAAAGGAGAAACTAATTTAAAAAATGTTTGCTTGACCATCCCTGAACATACTGCAAAGCTTTATATTTCAGTTTATGACTTCAATAAATGTAAATGTACAGTTTGGACGTAAATGTGGTATTCACTTCATTTTTGGAACTGTTTTTCAAGCGTCGCAATTTCCCCGACCGCATCCCTCATCTTTTCCTCGCTGGACGTCACTGATATCAGCTGCTCCACACAGACACAGTCTGATGGCCCTTAACAATCTCATACTCTAAAACTAATTGAGCATTTGTGAGATAACAACAGTGACGGCAATCTGGCATCCGCCAGGGGCCCGCGATTGTCTCCGCTCGGCTCGTCCCTTCATCTATGTGGCCACGGAGACCCAGAGGAGCAGCGCAGAGATAAGAAGCCAGAGCTACAGATAGCAGAACAGCAGCAGAAAGGAGCTAATTGGCCGTATTAAAACCTGAATGCCCGCCCACCGCTTGTGCCAAAGGCCCGTCCATCACGCAGAAGATCACACAGAGAGAGGAACCCGGGATTTCAATGAGAGTTGGATCAATGTTAAAGAAGCAGAGCCGCAACGGTTCAGCAATGAAAGAGAATTCTGGGAATTGTATTGAATCGGTGATGTGGTCATTTGGAGACACCTGATCTAAAGATGTTAAACGGCTAATTGGTGATGGGAATCTGAAATAAAGTGGAGAGACATCAGTAAGCATACATTATCAACTCACTGACCCCCTCCATCTAAAATCTCTCTCACACACACACACACACATTCAAACAAACCTTTTCTCTGTCTCCGTGTTGCCAAATCTCTCCCCCCACTGCTTTTTAGAAAAAGGGATAAAGCTTGCCAACAAAGGACATTTCTGTCTACCTCCACTATTTGGGAAACCTGACACCCGTCGAAGTAACCTAGCTTTCCGAATTTACATCAGAGAGAAGGAGAGAGCAGAGTGATGTTATTGCTATTTGCAAGTACTCGTGCGTATGTGTGGCTGTGTGTGTACACGTACATTTTTATATAGTAGACACTTAAGCATTTGATTTAAATGTATTTTATGCAGCATCTAAAGACTTAATCATTTTACGCATGTACAATTTGACAGATTACCTCAGATTACCGTCACACAGACCCATCTCATAACAGGATTCTCATTTATCAGTAAATGATGGAGAAACTTTATCAGAGAAAGAGTTTTTTCATAAATGAAACCCAGATGGCGCTACAAATATTAAACGCGTGCACTCAAAGCTCAACAAGTACGAAATATAAGACAAACGTCAATGTGGAGCAACATGACTTTGTTTTGTTCATTTACTGATTTGCGTGACTGTGTCACAACGGTCTTCAGAAACCACAGAACAAAAACGTTACCACGCCAGATGAGGCAAATCTATATGCAAATACATCGTTTGACAGGCAAGTAGGACATCGTGATTGGACGAATATTTTACGGTAGTGTGTACAAAACATGTTTCTAGAAAAGATCAAAGCATCAAATGTGATAACATCTCACATACTAATCTCACTTATTAAA
Organism: Botia almorhae; assembly: GCA_036877575.1. NCBI lineage: Eukaryota > Metazoa > Chordata > Actinopteri > Cypriniformes > Botiidae > Botia > Botia almorhae. The sequence goes on from JAZGTJ010003578.1 coordinate 27,316, forward strand.
AATACAACGAAATCAACCTATAAATGAAATATGAATAAAATTATAATATTAATTAAGGATTTCTAATGTTGTTCATAGTCTAAGGGGTTTGCATGCTACCAATACGGTAATATAATACGTTTCAGTGTCCAAACACACACATGTACGTGTGCGACAAACACCTAACGGTTGGCACTAATAAGATTCAGGAGAGAGTTGAAGAAAAAGGGAAATGAGATGCTCTTGACTCACCCCTCCTTCAGTGGGGCTGGCGACCCATGCCAGCTCTCCCTGCACTAATCTGGAATCCAGGAGCGTGACTGAAGCAGAAAAAGACAGAGAATGTAAACGAGATCTCACAGGCTTCTTCCTTCACCCATAAAATATGAAGAACTACGCTGCTCTCTTAAAAACAAGGGTAGCGCTATTCTGACTGACAGTACACACAAAGAGGCAAGAGACAAGACACTCTGTTTTCAAGAGTCCGTTTTTAAGACTCTTGATGTCAACAATTATCTTCAATTTAGAAATAAAAGCAACATCATTTCTTAACAACTATGGTATTACATGATCATTTACATTTTCTGAGTTTAGAGTTGTAAACAAATTAAAACGTTAAATACAAAAAGTGACTAAAAGGAAAACACCAAAAACGGAGAGTTTTAAAGAGCCATTAGAAGCCTCGGTGCCCAAATCATCTTACAATAATTAAAAGACAAAAGATTTACGATAAATGACATTATAAATACAAATTAGGCCATAAATAGAGCATGGTAAGAACATAAATACATGAAAAATTTAAAAACTCACATTTTAATTATGAATTATGCCCCATATCTTTATGCATAAATATGTTTTTAACTTTTAATGTCAATTTGTCGGACCAATAGAAACATGCATTTAAACAGACACACACACACACACAGTTTTTTAAGATGGCTGTATTCTTCAGAGCTTGAAAAAGTTAATTATCTTGCATTATAGATCCCTCGGTTTAGCTGGACATGACCATGAACCGTTTTCAAAGAACTTAAAAATACAAAGTTGATCATTTACATGGATCAACAACTTCACCCGTGCTCTGACATACAGACCCTAGATCTGAATCTGCGACTCACTTTGTGCCTTCAACTTTTCCGCTAATCCAGAAACTTCTTACCTTCGTTCGCAGGATAATTCCCCGGGGCGGACAGACCTGCACAGGTCCCCAGGAGAAGCGAGGCGAGCGTGTAAATAATCGCGGCCATCAGCGTCATTCATCCGTCCTGATACTTGCGCTCCGTTATTACTCCTCGTGCTGCTCCGCGCGGCGAGACTGACACGAACGCGCACTCGACGCGCACTCAGCGCACACTGCTGGAGGGGGCGTGTCATACCGCAGTGACGCCGCCGTCAATCAAACGATACGGAGGTGCCCAGTATGAAGAACAGTATCTTATTTATCAAACAAAGGCGATGTACGCTCTTATAGGCAGAATTATTATTAAATCAACGGCAATAATAATAACAATTATGACAAAAGCATCAATAATAACAGAAATGATGCTAAACTTAATTCTATTAATATGGTATAGAAATATTAATTAATTGTAGCAGTAATATTTTACATATGTCCTATTAAAAATAGTATTAATATTGGCAGTATTAGTTGCGTGTGTTTATTTAAGGAATTTGTTAAGAATAAATCACAACGCCTTCAGGCAATTTTTGAACTAATTGCATTGCGCCATCTAGTGAACATTTAACGAACCGATGTATTTAACTGTTTCTCTGTTTTTGCCCACGCACGCACAAGCGTCAGCAGGCGCAAACGAAGCGTGGCGTGCGTTTAATCCACACTGGTCACATTGAAGCCTCACATTACGTTACAAAACGTCCGTGCATAGCATCTGTCTGTGTGGTAATACAAGGCACATTGCGAGAACCCAGTAACGTAACAATAACGTGTTAATAACGTTAACGTGTAATAACGTGAGTTCTATTAACGTCACTGCAGGAGAATTTATGATAACTTGGAGAAAACGTCATCCAACGTTCTAAGAACGTTTCCTGTTAGCTGGGAAGGCATCTGTTTAGTGTGTTGGGGGTTTACGCAGCAGGTCCTTCTTATTATTCATGTCATTTATTCCTTTAGCTCTCACTGTGAGGTGAATGTATATTGATTGAATTCCACCTGACACCTGCTCTCTCTCTCTCTCTCTCTCTCTCTGGGTGATATGCCACCGGCAGATTTTTTCATCTGCAACAGACTGAATCAAATAGTTTCCATTTAAATCAACAATGAGATTTTGTCCTCCACTGAGAGGGGTCAGACTGCGTCTCAGAAGGTGCTGGGTCCCTGGGGAACCTGTGGGTGGAACCATCTGTACCTACCCTGTACCTGAATGTGCGTGTTCAGATTTGATTGACAGGCACAACATGAATAAAATATATTAACAGCGTCACACGTTCATCCCTGATTACAATAACAACATAATGATCAGTCAGTTGACATTCAAAGTTTACACATTAATGACTAATAAAGTTTACAGTTGAGTCTGATACCATTAATGCAAATGTTTCTATTTCTATCTTTTCATTCAGTTGAAATAATTTCGGTGTTTCGGTGTAATGCAGTTAGAACTCTTGCTTTTTGACATGTTTGGTTTTTAACATTCTGTAAAACATTGTATTTAAGGCATGATGCACAGCGCATCTAAATATACACTATGTGAGAACGCTACTGGACCTGTGATAAACACAGATGTACTAGAGTCTTAGAATTGATCTTAATGCTGCTTTTAACCATGTTTCTCTATATATTTTTGTTACTCCTTTAATCAAGCCGAGTTATAAAGCATAATTATTAGAGTAAATTAGTCATGAAAAAATATTTGTAATGAGTAAATGAAATTTTTAACGAGCATTTAATGAGTTAACTGTTAACAGTTTTTGCCAAATCTTTAAATTCACAGAATATGGCTTTATATCTTACACATCATGTACAATATGTTTACACGTAATTAAAAATGTTTCTTGTATAGTAGATCCTCTGCATGACGCCAAAGATCTTTGGACTCATTTCGTTTTCACACTGCCAGCATGTGTCATTAACCACACAAATATTAGCATATGCCTGAGCAGAGAGCTCATGTTTATCTTCATTTCCATGCAAGAGCAACAAAACATAATTGTAATTGTACACATCAGTTGTAGTAATTAATTGGCATAACACTCATAAATGTTTCTTAATTACTAAATATTTAGCCAAATAAGGAAACAAAAGAAATGAAGAAATCTTAACAGGCAGGTTTTCTTCTTTTATTGATTTTTGATATAAGGAGATATTTTTTTCTACATTTCTCATCAAGACACTTTGTCAGTCACCTCGTTGTAACTGGAACGGCAGAATACCAACACTGGTAAGTCTGTTGGCACAGTGTGTCAGTCATGTTGCAAGACACGATCATTTAAGGCAAAATTAACTCTTTATGAAGGCATCATTCCCTCCCTACCGTTTATTTAGTAAACAACTTGTACATTTTTCCACATTTTTTTTTTGTTAATTTAAAAACACAAATATAAGGGCTTATTTTTTTGCCACTCTGTACAACACTGCTGTACTTCAACGCTAAACTCTTCAGAAAATGTGTTTTTAACAAGAAAGTTTGATTACAATATTTTTTTATCTTAGTTTGTTATTGGCAGTTTTTGTATTAAAATACTACTGTGTAGGCTCAGAATTCATCTATCTGTCTTCAGTTTTTCCAGTCTGTAATCTGGATGTTCTTGCAGGGCAGTGAGAAGCTTCTTCGCTGAACCCAGTTTGTTTCCAGAAAGGTCCAGCTCTCTGAGGTGGGCGGGATTTGAACGGAGCGCTGAAGCCACAGCAGTACCGCCCCCTTCTGTGACATAACAGTATGACAACCTGTAGAAAATGCAGGAGGTACAAAATATATACTTGTTTTACATATTATACATTAACAGAACAAAATGATGTACCAAAAATTGAAGTTGTCAAAATTGTATCACTGCATTTTATCTTAAAATTAATTTTAATTGATGAATAAATGTAACAAAAACAGAAAATGTGCACATGAAACTGTAACATGCATTTCAAATAAATGATTTTCTTGTGCAGTAAAACAATCATGGCAGCCATGTTGGAGCAGGTCATTCCAAACAACGCTGCACTTGTGTTTATGTTATTTATTGTAGATGTTTTTTGGGACCCTACACCCCTTCCAAAATCTCTCACTGTTTCTCTCTCACCTTAGTTTCTCTAGTTTGCAGCGTGGCTCCTTCAGTAAGGCAGAGATCGTTTTTACTCCTGAGTTTTGTATCTTGTTTCTGTTCAGACGGAGTTCAATCAGATGATAAGGGTTTGAATGCAGAGCTGAAAACAGAAATCCACAGCCGGTTTCTGTAATACCGCAATCCTCCAAACTGCAAAGGGGGCGACAGAGAGCCAAACCAGATCCACAATGTTAAACAAAAATCCCGCCTTCTACACCTATAAAGGTGCGTATTTCTTTCTTAGTTTAAAATGCTTTATACCTCATGAAATAAGTACTTTTTAAAATAATGTTTAAAATGATCGACACAATCCTGCTTTTCTACGCACATCTGTAGCTGCCATTGTGTTTAAGCCATGGTTATACCTCAGAGTTTTCAGTTTACAGAGCTGGCACCTCAGTCCAGCACAGAGCAGCTTCAAGCCTGAATCCCGCAGGTAATTTTTACTCAAGTCCAGCTCCACGAGAGAGAAGTTTCTCTTAAGAGCTTCAGCCAGAGAGACACAGCTCTGTTCCATAAGACCACAGCTGATAAGTCTGTGAAAAAAACACACACTCAACAACAAAAAACAGACTTGTCTGTGATATTTAACCATTTTAGAATAGAATGTTCACAACCTCCAGTTTGACGTTGTATTAACGTTATTGCTTGGATACAATAACATTATTCCGACTTTTAAAATCCTTTAATGTTTTTAAAATGTTTCACTAACAACTTAAAAAATAAAATTTTTGATATATATCATAACAAAAAGTTCTACTAACATTACTGAACATTTTTCGTAACATTAAAGGAACTTTTTACAGAACGTTCTAAGAACGTTCCCTGTTAGCTGGGATTTTGCGAGTCTGGATACAAACGTTAGTTTCTGCAGCCCACAGCGTGGATTCTTCAGCACGTGTGATAATGTTTTCACTCCTGCATCTTCAGGAAAGTTGAAGCTCAGGTCCAGCTCTGTCAGATGTGATGGATTTAAACTAAGAGCTTCTGATAAAGCTGAACAGTCTGCAGCTGTTATACCACATTCAGATAACCTGTATAACAGACAACGAAGATGGACTGAATACCTGCAGTAAATTCTTGAGTACAATATGATCAAAATGTATAAAATATGATGAATAATTATTGAAACGATATGCTCCTACTCCAGCGTCTCAAGTTTACAGTGCAAATTCTTCAACCCGTCGGAGAGAATCTGCATTCCAGCACCGCACAGTGTATTTCCACTGAGTTTCAGCTGTTTGAGAGTGGAGGACTTTGAGCTGAGCGCTGACTTCAGTGCCTGGAAGCCTCTGGGCGTCAGGTTACAGTGTCTGACCCTGGAGAAAGTAAGTTTGTAAGCAGTGTTTCAGTAATTCTGATGTATTCACTCTTTCACCTAAGATTGATTCGAACCTGCTATTCTAAAAGATGATCAGGTTGATTAAAATATCAGTCAAAACTAACACTTGAAAGTGTTTTACGCTACCCGTTAAACTTTGATACACAAATGACAAAAATTTGATTGTCATTTGATTGGATTAAATATGCATCGTCAAGCCAGAAGCAAAAAACATCGGCCTATTATCAAAATAACAGCAACTGCTTTTGCAGTGATTGCGTTTGAAATGTTGTCATTGTGATAAACCTCAGTAACGCCAGATGCATGCAAGTCTGATCCCAGCTAACAGGTAATGTTGTCAGAACATTGGCTAATATTCTCTAAAAGTTCTCTCAAAGTTATTACAAACCGCTCCTGCAGTAACATTAAAAAAAATTTTTTAAATGTTATATATCATATATAAGAAACGTTATTCTTATATATTTTAGTAGGTAGTAAGTAGAACGTTTTATAAACATTACAAAATTAAACAATTTTAAATAACATTCTTATAACCAACAGATATAATCAACTAAAAACTGGATGTTTTGAACTTTCAGTTACATTTTTGCTTCGGCTACATTTTGCTACTTAATGGAAACGTTAGGGAAACATTCTCACAACCTAAATTTGTTAGCTGGGATGTTTTCTGTAACTGTATCGGATGTTTGTATCATGGATGTTTACAAGAAAAAACTTTCTTACTCAGCTGTTTTGGCGGCCATGACAACAGGAAACATCCTCTCCAGGCATTCATCTGCATTGTTCTGACTGTACTTCCTGAGGTCAAACACCTCCAGTCTGTTCTCAGAAGACAGCAGGACAAACACTAGAGCCGCCCACTGTGAGGCAGACAGATTGGTCCTCGAGAGTCGTCTGCTTTTCTGGAAACTCTGTATTTCCTCTTCTAGAGAAAAGTCGTTGAGCTCGTTGAGGCAGTGGAACAGGGTGATGTATTTTTCTGGCGAGAGATTCATCCTGATTCGAATCTTAATATATTCTGTGGTTTCTGTCACACTTTCAGGAGCAACGACCAACGTCTGCGGCAGTATGTGGTGCAGAAGAACCTGGTTTGAGTCGAGCGAGAGACCCAGAAGAAAGCGTAGGAAGAGATCAAAATGCCCATTTGTGCTTTGCAACATCTTGTCAACAGAGATTTTGTGTAAATCAGAAATGGTGGAACATCTGAAGTTGGCAGCAATGTTAGATGTTTTCCATTTGGTAAGCATGACGGTATCTCCACGGCTGAAAGATGTGTGCACATATAGAGCTGCTAGATGTTCTTGTATGGTCAGGTGAACAAAGCAGTAGACTTTCCCCTGATACCAGCCAAACTCCTCTCTGAAGATCTGAGTGCACAATCCTGAGTACACTGATGCTTCTGCTACATCAATTCCACACTCTCTCAGGTCTTCCTCATAGAAGATCAGATTGCCTTTCACAAGCTGCTCAAAAGCCAGTTTCCCCAGTTTGAAGATCATGTCTTTATCCATAACTTTCTTCTCATAGTCCTTCAGATGTTTGATGTTTGTCTGAATGATCAGGAAGTGTGTGTACATTTGAGTGAGAGTCTTGGGGATTTCTCCACTCTCTGCTTCACTCAACATTCTCTCTAGAACAGTGGCTGAAATCCAGCAGAACACTGGAATGTGACACATGATGTAGAGGCTCCTTGAAGACTTCAGGTGTGAGATGATTCTATTGGTCAGACTCTCATCACTGATTCTCTTCCTGAAGTATTCCTCCTTCTGCTGGTCACTGAAGCCTCGTACCTCTGTGACTCGATCAACACACTCAGAGGGGATGAGATCAGCTGCTGCTGGTCTG